>PVHP010010159.1:28872-48306 GCA_004024765.1 Zapus hudsonius | reverse complement strand
AGAGGGATGGAGGGGGGATTAAAGGGGGATGGAGGGGAGGTGGAGGGGGGATTGGATGTTCTCTATGTCAGAAGAAAGACTCTAAATAGGCTTTGTGATATCAACTGAGTGAATGAATACCTTCTGTGGAACTAGACTAATGACTTCACCTTGACCTTGATCTGACTGACAGATCATTTCTGGATACTTTGCATAGGATGCTTGCAGACTGAACTCTGCATGTTTGCCACCAGGAACCAGACAGACTTGTGTTTGTTCTAGTCTCAGCAATGCTGTCTTGCAATTACAGGATATAGGTCAAGTTGCTCCATCTCCAAGAGTCTGTTTTTGCTTTTTTTTGCTATAATGAGAATGAAAATAATCTGGTTTTGCCTGTATGTATGTATGTATGTATGTATATATATATATATGTGTATATATATGTGTGTGTGTGTGTGTGTGTGTGTGTGTGTGTGCGCGCACGCGCGCATAGGCCAGGAGTTGACACTGAGTGTCTTCTTCAGTTGTTCTCTACCTTATTTTTTGAGACAGTCTCTCACTGATTGTGAGCCCATTGATTCAGCTCGACCAGCTAGTAGCCAGTAGACCCTGAGTATTCTCCTGTCTCTACTTCTCCAGTGCTGGGATTATAGGAGCATACCATCATATTTTGCATTTATGTGGATGGTTGGGATCTGAACTCAGGTCTTCATGTTTATGGGGCAAGCTATTTACCCACTGAGCCATCTCTGTAACTCCTGGTAACAATAGTCTTATAAAATTGTTAATTATTAAATGTGATAAGATATATGAAAAATACAGCTCAGAACAGGCAGTGTACATACTCAGGAATGAGGAACAGTCATTTTTCTTTATTTTAAATTAATATCTTTATTATGAATAAGTATATACATTGTATGAGGCATTCTTGTAAAGATGCACCCATTTTCCTCCTCTCTGTCCCATACCTACTGGGTTCCCAGGGACAACCCAATTCCACCAAAAAGACATGGGATGATGGCTGACATCCTGACAGGAGATGAACCACCCTTGACCCAAATGAAACCTAGGATCAGTCATTTTTTTTAATGCTGTCAGAGTAAATTTGTCTCTTGCATGACTGTTCATCCTAGCTTGTTCATTTGTTCTGGCTCCTCCCTCACTGTCTCTTTATCCCAGCTATAGTTTATCAGGCTTTGCTTAACTACTGTTAGAAATCAACTTGCCCCATCCCAACCTGGGCACAGTTTGAAGCAATCCCATCTCCTGAGCTCGATCATTCCATGGCTCCGTGGGTTAAGCCATGTATCTTCTGTGATACCATGTGCCCTCATTTATCAAAAGGAGATGCTGGTTGGGTTCTATATATAGTTCCTGTTAGGCTGTCTGGTTTTGTGTGCCTGTGAATGCAGATGGCACTGACTATTAGTGAATAGTACCACATGGTAGCAACGCAGTTTTATCTTGTTGTTGGCACTGACTTGGTGTTGAAGAGTTGTGATGAAGATCAGAATAAGAAAGAGGCACTAGAATGCACCTCAGACGAAGGGAGCTGACACCACCTGTGACCAGATTACGTTTCTTAGATTTTGCTTTTTGGTGTGTGCATAAAAGCATGCCACACACACACACACACCAAGGCCTCTAAGGAAGGGGTGCAGCTCCTGTTTGCCAAGGTGGAAACAGAGAAGCTACATTACTCAGCCGAACTCTCAGTGTTGGTGAAGAGGAAAGCCAGAGTTTGAATCTAGGATTCCAGACATTTGGGACCCCCGGGAAACCTGCTAGACCCCACAGGAGCTGTGACCAGCCACATGTTGGTTCTGTGCAGAGGTGGGCGATGCCTTGGGCTTGAATGATGAGATGCTAAAGAAAGTTCTTGTAAAAGCAACAGGCTGTGACGAAAGAACCAGAGCCCCTCTGGCCTGCCAAACATGTCTGCCTGAGAAAACGAGCTGTGAAGAGGATAATGAACTCAGCCTCTCTGGGAAGTGAGCAGGCAGCTGGTGGAAAATGTTTCCATGTAGATTTAGCATCAGCATCAGAGCCCTGCAAGTCTGCTCTGCAGGTGAGACAGCGGCCTCACTCTAAGGAAGAAATATGTGTCTTCTTTCAGTCCAGGACCTCGGGGTAATTATGACCATCCATGGGGGCTCATGAGCTCTTTTCCTTGAAGTATTTATACTAAGCAGGTGCTCTGTGCTCATGAACTCTCTCTCAAGAGGATATTAAAATGGAAATCAGCTCTTTCCTACTGAAGCTTTACAATAGCAATGGCAGCATATCCCACTCTGCAAAGTGAGATGCTAGAGGCTTATGAAGGAGAGGGTAGAAAACTGGCCTGGGAACCCTAAACCTCCCCCCACCCAGGGCATACAAAGGGGCATGAAGAGAGGACCTAATCAATTGGGAAGACAAAGGGAGGCAATGGGAAGTTGGAGAATGTCCTTAGGAAGGGAAGTTCTGTGACCTCTACCTTCGATGGAGAGAGAATGGGACATGTTTTTCTGATCCCAAGGTTTATGGTCGGAGGGACATTAATAGGATATGAAAAGCCTCTTGGTATGCATCCCTGTTTATTTAAAACAATCTTTGTCTATAGTATGTGTAATGTGTATTCATGTGTGTGTGATATGTGTACCCGTGTGAGTCCAGGCCATATGCCCCAGCATAAGTGTGGAGGTCAGAGGACAACTCAGGTGTAGATCCTTGCTTTCCACCTTATTTGGGAGTGTTGTGCGTTCTGGGGATCCAAACTCATTGTCAGGCTTGCACAGCAAATGCCTTTACTCACTGAATCCCCTGGTTCTTGTAGGTCACAGTAGACCCAGAGTGGTGGGAAGACGTCAGAAACAAAAGAATGAAATACAACCTGGAATGCTCAAGAGTCAAGGAAAAATTTAAAGTAAGTAGCCAAAAGATATATTTGCCCACATCAAGGGCTCCAAGGCATCTGTAAGCAAGATCCTTATGATAATATCTCATGTAAGTAAGGCACTTACAAAGGACCAGTGTCATTTAAACATCTACTCAGACTTCACCACAAGGCTACGAAGCAGATACTATTACCACCGCCATATTACAGATGAGGAAACAGAAAAGTCAAAAGACTTGCCCAAGGTCACATAAGTACATAGTAACAGGGCTGGGATTTGAACCCTGGTACTTTGGCTGCAGTGCTCAAGCATTCATTACCATATGCAGCTGAGGCTTCTGGTTGTAGCAAAACTAGAGGGCAGTTCTATGGAGGATGAAGTTCAGCTTTCCTCCTAGAACTCTGTGGAAGAAGCCAGTCCATCTTTCTCTCAGAATTCTTTGGCCATCCTGAGGTAGTGCTGAGTTCCTGACTCACTCTTCTCCTGGTAATACTTCCATATCCTGTCTACCAGTTTTTCCAGAGGCCTGTGCTGGGGACACTGCCATCCCTTCTGTTTGCCAAATGTCAACTCTGGTGTCTGAAGACTTTGGCACAAATCCCAGATGTTCCTCAAAGGCCCCTCCACTCATCAGGTACAGATTATTAACTTGGAATAAACTTGGGACCAGAAGTAAGACAATATTCAAAAAAAATTATCTCAGCTCAAGGGTAAAGATTTTCATTGATAAATTAACCGGAGGAGCTTGGAGTTCTTTTTTATGAACTCTTCCTCCCTTTCCCCTGAGTCCTCTGAGGACTGAGGTAGGAGATGGCACTGGTGTAGCGCAGCGGCTGTGGAGATCCACCTTTGGGAGCCTTGGTCACCTTCCTGGGCCTGTGCTCTGTACTAGAGAGGAGTTCTCAGAAACAGGTATGTGTCTCCTGCTTCTTCCATATTATCTAATGGCCTCTTGTTGCTAACAATCTTTTGACAAAGAAAGCACTTTTAAATTATAGTTTTTGGAGACACAAAACTTAATTATATATATATATAATGAGTATAAAATGTCTATGTACATGTATTTAAATTGCAAATGAATATTTATACTTATATACTCATATATATTTGTGAATATATGCTTCTCATCTAAGTATCTATCTCTATGTACCTATCTTTGGCTTTGCAGGGCACATAAGAGAGCAATAGAGAATTGATTTTCTTGATGTTTCTTGAAATTCATTCTTATATTTGATCATGTCTTCCTTAAGCTTAACCAGCATTTTATTGAGATCCTCTATTTGATGACTCACCTTCAATTCATTTATCTTTCTTTTGACATCTCTCTGGTTTTCCTCAATTATGCTAATCAGAGTGACTAAAGTTGTTTGCTGCAATTGATGATTCTGTTGCATTTCATTTATATGATTGTTGGATTTTGGATGATTTGCTTCCAGTTCAGCTATTCACTTGGTCAAGGTCTCATTGAGTATATTTAGTAAACTTATTATGTTTTCATTTTGGGGTTCTGTTTCTATTGTCTCCTTTATGTTTTCATTAGAGACTTTCATTGTGGGTCTAGGCAACCTTGGTGGAGATATCTCAGATTGTTGTTGCTGTGTGTGTGTTTACCCATCTCAGGGTTAAAGTTTTGTTTTATTAAGGAGGAAGCAAATAGTGGCCCTTGTAGTATCTTCAGCGAGTGTTCTGTTTTCGGTGTGAAATGGATTGGAGTGGGAAGGTGTTATAACCACAGGTTGTGGAGGTTGCAAGTGTGCTAGCAGATCTGGGCTGGTGGCTGATACTAAAACTGGGTTGAAATTAAAAGTCACAAGGAACACTTGAGATTATAACCCAACCTCCCGATTTAATCAGATAGCAAATCAGTGATGTGTCCAGCATTGCACAGCCAGGTAGAGATAGAGCTGGTCTGGCCCCAGGTCTCCTGAGTATACATTAGGGACTTGTCTCAGAGTACTTCTGTCCATCTCTGAAAGGCAAGGATACTGGGAAGCAGATTTATTATGGAGTAATCATGTCATAGTCCATCTTGCTACAATCTTTCTGACTCTAAAGTCTTGAGATCTTCCCCAGGACACAAAAGATTCCCTATACACTGGTTACTTTTCTTGTTTTTGCAACAAACTACTTGTCAGAATCTAGAGAAGACATGGTGCTTGGTTTGGTGGCTGCAAGAGCTTGTGGCAAGACTAGTTTTCATTTTTTTTGGATCCGGAGTCAGAAAATTTGGGACCAGATGTAGGATAATCTTCAAAGGCATGCCGCCAATAATCTACTATAACTAGGCTACCGTTCTCAAAGGTTCCAAACTTCCCAAAACATCATCACCTCCTGTGAACCAAGTGCACAAATACGTGAGCTGAGGGACACATTTTTAAGCTCAGAATGGAGTGCCTTGAGTGGGAGATTGAATACTGATTCAGAGATGGGCCTCAATCTCTGTGAACTTCTGTTTCTGGATTGCCCAACCCTTAACAGGGACGTTTGAATGTGGTGGTTTGAATGTGAATGTATGTTCCCCATAGCCTCACAGATTTTTGATTAAGGTTAAGCTTCCTGAATCTCCAGTGGCCTGCAGGGGAAGAAGTGTGTCACTGGGGATAGATCTTGTAGTCAAGCCCCAAGGTATGTTCAGAGTAGTTGGAGCTCTGGCTGTTCGCGTGTGCTGGTTGTTGATGCCTGCTGCAGTTGTTTCTCTGTGCTGTGGATCAGTGGAAGTCAGCCAGCTTCCTCTACCATAATGAAGCTTCCTCTGGATTCTGTTAGCTGGAAATAAACCCATAAATTCCCATAAGCTGCTTCTGGTTGGGTGTTTGTCCCAGCAATGAAAGAGTAACTAAATAGTTGTCTGTTAGATGTCTCAGTAAAAAGTCTGAGTGGCTCACCGGAGACTTCCTGCTGAATGGGCTCTGAACTCCAGCTTCTGTCCTTTGAAGCCCTGAAGATGCTCACAGTTTGTATGACAGCATTCAGCCGCCTGTCACTACAAGGCTACTGCAACATGCTTGGAACAGAAGTGAATTCAAATGAGCTTTTCTTCACTCTGGACTCTTGGTCCCTCAAATCCTGGCTGTCCTGGGAGCTTCCTCTAATGCCTTCAAATAGTTAGTCAATGTATCTTTTGTTTAGTTCCTTGAGATGTTTAGTCTATCATGTGCTGGTGCATGCTTCTAAGAAGCAGAAATTCCTTCTACTGAGATGTCAAGAAACCAAACCTGGGCTGGTGACATGGTTTAGCCATTAAGGCATTTGCCTGCAAAGCAGAAGGACCCGAGTTTGATTCCCCAGTACCCACGTAAAGCCAGATGCACAAAGTGGCGTATGTGTTTGGAGTTCATTTGTAGTGGCTGGAAGCCCTGGTGTGCCCATTCTCTGTCTCCCTCTCTCTGCCTCTTTCTCACACACTCTCTCAAATAAAAAAATAAATAAAACATTAAAAAATATTTAATAAACAAAGAAACCAAACCCGAAATTCCAATTCTAACTTGACTTTTTAAAGAGATTGACTTCATTCCAATTTCTGGGAGCAGTCAGCATCTTTCTTCCATGAAAGAAGATGAACATATTTTCCTTGCTGCTGAACTCTGCAGGCCTGTAACATTGGATGGGTTCTACAATGCAGTTTACAGACAGAGAGAGCTGGCTAACTAAGCATATGACAGTTTCTTCAATCATAAAGCTTTAGATTCCTCTTTCATAGCAAGGTGCCTAGTATGACTTGGTCACAGTCAGGACCAAATCTAGCCTGTGAAGTTCCACTTGGGCAAAGGTTGGTCAGATAGCTTGCACCAGTATAAGTGTGAGCAGATGTGAGAATGATAAATATCTGCCCCATCTTTCTGTGATCACTCTTTTCGATCTTCCAAGAAACAGTGGGTGCACTAGGCACCGCTCTAGCTGTGGGCTGCATTCCTGTTTCTCAAACTGTTAGCTCTGAATGGTCAGAATAGGTAATGATGTATAAAAGAAATGGTGACAAAAATGCACCTGTTGGTAAAGTGCTTGTGTAGTGTTTATGGTCCAGATATATGACTTAGTGCTGCATTTGAGAATGATGGATGTTTTAGCAGTCCCAAGAGCTTGGTTTTGTTCTACGGGAAATGGAGACAGCCAGAGACGACACATTTTTGCAATTTGAGCGATTATGATAACTTCCCTTTCTGGGTGGCATAGGATAACAGCTGTCACGTTGTAACCCTAATTTGTCCTTCTTGTTACCTTCTAACTTTGTAGTTCTGCAAGTCTCTTTCCTTTCCTTCCAGATCATGAGACACACTTAGTGCAATCACCATAGCAAGAAAATTCAGAGGAAGGCAAGACATATGATATTAATGGGTGTTGTGGAGTTGTAGGGAGCGTAGATTGCAGCTATATCCAATGACAGCAGGCGAACAGGACAAAGGTTATTGCTATTGAAAAATCTGGCCCCACCAGGGGGAAGCCTATCTCTGTGACTTTCCTGTCCTGAACCTATTAACCTCTGAGTCTGGACTTCCTCACCTGTAATTATGCCAATGTAGCAGGTTTGCTGTGAGAAAGAAATAAGATCTGCTCATGAAAGGTAATGTATCGAGCCTCCTAGCTTCTCAATTTCTCTATCAACCTTTTTTGCACAGAATCTATCTCTATTATAGATATGTCCTGGATCTTGTTACCACTCAGCAGAGCACCTCCATGGAAATCTTGATTCTAACCGTCTGGGTCCCCTTCTTTCCAGCTTGCTGAGGCTCCTGATGCCACGAGTGCTTCACTGAGCTCTGTTCTCAAGGAGAGAAGCCAAGCAGACATCCTGTTTGTCCCTCTACTATCTTCACAGAGCAGCTAGAACAAAAGTCTCAAACATTAGCTTCACGTTCTTCATGGTTACATAGTTGTTACCTAACCAACCTAACAAGGAGTCCTTAAGTGCGAATGAACACCTACTATGTGCTAACTTCCACAGTGGGTTATGGCAATAAGCAAGACACTTGCAGAGACTGTCCTTCGCTGCTCTGTTGTGTCCTCTTTATACTACCATGAAAATCTGTTGAAAGCTCTTAGCAGGTGTGAGCTATCTCAGGGAATCTTTATGATGAAGCTGATCCTTTCCCCGTTCTCACATGAGCTTCAGAGAAGTTATGAACCTTCTCAAGCTCCCACAGCTGGCTTGAGATCACTGCAGGCAGCCAAGAGTCAGCTAGCCTTCTCAGCCTGCATGTCATCCTGCCTAGTTACCCACAAGGTCACTGCTGCTCCTCATAGGAATAAATTCTGTTGTGCAATAAATGATATTAAGACTTTGAAGGCACCAGGACACCAATTTCTATCAGTTCTTTGAAGAAAATCTTAGGCTATCTCCCAACAAAAATCCATCTTTTATGTTCTCTCATTTTCCTGTTTATTTTTTGTATGTGTGTACGCACACATGTGTGTTTGCGGCATGTATGTATGCATGTTCATATGTGTGTGTGGTTTGAGTATGTGTGCACATGTGTGTGGAAGCCAGAAGCCAACAATGGGTGTCTATGTCAATCACTGTCCACTTTATTTTTATGATACAAGATCTCTTACTGAACCTGGAATTTACTAATTCAGCTGGACAAGCTAGCCAGCAAGCTATGGATTTTCTCCTGTTTGCATCTCCCCAGCACTGGGATTACAGATATTTGTGACTCAAATGTTTGCTGTCCCTGAATTTTTATACCATTTTCTTCTTAGGTGACTTATTGAGGAAATGTGTCAATCCATTTTTGTGCTGCTCTAACAGAACAAATACCACAGACAGGCTATTTTATAGGGAGCAATGTAAAGCACAACCTGATAAGTTCATGCCTGATGGTGAGGGTAACGTAAAGCTCTGTCTTATTCGCAAATCACAACCTGCTTCTTCCAGTGAAAAGGCACTTAACAGACGACTCCTGCCAGTGAGCATGGTGAGAAGCTGCATCCTGTCCCTAGAATTCTTTGCACTAGTTGCAGAAGGAGCCCAGGCGCTCACTATTGGGCCTCGAGGCTGTTGCTAGTTCCTCTTAGCCCCCCATCCTCTCTCTTTGATTCTGCTGGCCAGTTCCTGTCGTCTCAGGACAGCTTTGGGTAACATTGTTGACAGGATGGAAGTTCTCAGTGAAATGGACAGGGAGTCAAGAAATGTAGCCCATTTGCTGGGTGCAGGGACTTTCAGTCCATATTTAGCATAACAACAATGTAGTTGTGTGTAATAAACATAGGGCTATATTATTTATATCATATATGATGATGTCACTGTCTGATATACTTTTCAATGGCTTTCCATAGAACTTGTAATGTATTCAATGCACTTATCACAGCCTTCATGGCCTGCCCTAATCTTCTCCCTGCTATCCATGCCTTTGTTCCTTATGCTTTGGCCACACTGGCTTTATTTCCATTGTGGGAGAACAATACCATAACCTTATCTCAAATCAGATGCTTTCATGCCTTCCTCTCTTCTGAAGAAGGTTTGCTCATTGAGTAGGAAGTATATTTTTCTCCATTAAAGTATCCTCTGCTCCTGTAATGGCCAGTCTTCGTTGGATTGCCAAATGCCTGAAAGATTAGTAAAGCATACCTTGGGCGTGTCTGTGAGGGCATTTACAGAGGCTGTTAGGTCATGAGGGCTCTCTTCTGGTGGGCCTGTGAACTTGGACAGACCACTTCCTCTTTCTGGGCTTCAACCTTGTCAGTCAGCCACATGCTGCTGGGATAAACCTCTAAACCAGGCACAGTTTATGGGAGGAAAGGATTTATTGAAGCTTAAAGATCCAGGGGAGGTTCTATAATGGCAAAAGAGGTTGGCCCCTTTTCATTGGTCCAAGCAGTGAGAAACCTATCACCATCACCACACACACACACACACACACACACACACACACACACACACACACACACACACACACCAAACTGTAGAAGCTCCAGGCTTGAGCTCAGACTTCTCTTTGCATATGTATAGCTGAAATTTTAGATCCATTCCCAGAAAAACACCTTAGGGCTGGTCCTGAAGATCTGGCCAAGGTTACATCCCCTTTAGTCAGGCTAATGGAGAAAAACTTTAATGAACTCTTGAATCTATTAGGGGACATCCGTTCAAACTTCCACAATCTGCCCTTGGCCCCTAACAGATTTAAAACCACCTCACAATGTATATTGTGTTCATCTAAACTTAAAGGTCTCACAGTCTTTACCAACCTTAAGGCTCTTTCAAAGTCTCAAGTCTTATCTGAGATTTAAAATTGTCTTTTCAGACACTGAAGAGACCCATCACAATGCAAAGCAGAAATCCAGAGACCCTTAAGACTTCAAAATAAAGCAGTTCTAAAACTCACCCACCATGACTCAGGGATCTGAGTGAAAGAGATGGTGAAAAGGGCGTAAGAGCCATGGTGAAGAAGAAAAAATTCTGGCAACCTCTTATATAATCTATAACCTCCTATATCCATGGACTTATCCAGCAAGCCCACTGAGGGGGGCCCCATCGGGTTGGGGACAGGGAGGAGGGAAATGGTACCATCATAAGACTTACTCATACAATGTATCTAATTATTGACAATAAATATGGGTAGAAAAGATTGTCTTTTAACTGTGAATCCTATAAAATCAAAACAATTTACAAACTTTTTAACCCATAATGGCACAGAGTAAATATTTTAACTGTTATGAGGCATAACAAGGAAAGACTAGACCAACATAAACTCAACATCCATTAGGCAAACATCAAACATCTGAAGTTTAAGTCTGATATCACAATTAGCAACTGACATTTTCTGTATTTTTTCAATTTTGCCCCTACAGCTGACTGAGTAGCTGGGAAAGAGTATTATCCTGAGCCAACAGTGCTCCATAGCAGCCCATTGTACAGTCCTGATATATCCAAGCATTTCCAGGTCTCCATGTATATTACAGTCTATCTTTCAAAAGCTTTACTGGCCTGTCAGGGACTTTATGTCCTGATCTATGTACCACACCTCAGCAATGGCTCCTGGAACCGTGTGTACTCTATGAACCACTCTACACATGTATTTTTTATGTTTCTAAAAGCAATACCAGGCATGTAGGACACAGCCATGTTGTTAATTCAGAGAAGAAATAAACCTTGAAGAGCAGGTTTCTTCCTTTTATCAATTTCCTTTCTAAAGAGTTTGTACAGTCTATCATTTAGTTCTTCCTGGTTGGAAACTGTTGTAGTCAGCCACAGAATCAGGGTTCTAGCAGCAACAGATGACCCCACATCCTGGTACCAAAACTGTTGCGGTCAGCTTCCTAGTTGCTGTGCAGAAAGAACCCAAGCAAGGCGGCTTGTGGAGGAATGGGTTTATTTGGCTTATGGACTTGAGGGGAGATTTCATCCTGGCAGGGAAAATGATGGCATGAGCAGTGGGGTGAACATCACCTCTGCCACAGCATTGCAAACAGCGACAGGAAGGTGTGCCAAATACTGGCAAGGGGAAGCTGGTTTATAACCCCCATAAGCCCGCCCCAAACAACACAGTTCTAGTGAGGTTCTAATTCTCAAACTGCCATCAGCTGAGGATTGATCGCTGAGAACATATTCATTTGTTTGTGGGGGACACCTGGGTCAAACCATGACAGAAACATCTCAGGCATCTCTTCATTGTTTCAATGTAAAACAGTTGGGCTATCTTCTTTAGGATTGTTAATGTGTTGACAATAGTAGCTTTAGTAATCTAAAGCCAGTCTCTGTGACAGTAAGTTAAACTTGTTTGAATTTTTTAAACTTTAAATCTTAAATTCTCAGTTCCATATCATTAGCAAAGAACAATTCATTACTTAAATTTAACCATGATCAAACTCTCTAGGCATGGGCAGCAAAATGCAGCCATTATTTATGCAAATAACATAGTTTTAATGAAATTCTCTGCAGTCTGTCCTCTTTAGAACGTTCATAAGCCAATCCTCCAAATACAATTTCTCTGCACTTAGCAGTTTCAAATTTTCACCAGAATTGTTAAAAAAAAAAACCTTGGCTTGCCACTCTGGAAGATGTCTTCAGGTGTAAGTACCAAGTTCATGTCCATTCCTCCAACACACAGTTCCAAAAGCCCAAATCCACATGGTCAGATTCATCTCTGCAATTCTACCCCACTCCTGGTACCAAATCTGCCATAGTGAGCCACATGATACTGGGATTAACCTCCAAACAAAGCACAGTTTATTGGAGGAAGGAATTTATTGAAGTTACAGATCCAGGGGAAGTTTCACAATGGCAAAAGAGGTTGGCCTCCTTTCAGTGCTCCAAGCACACAGAGAAACCCATTACCATCAACACACACACACACACACACACACACACACACACACGCACACGCACACGCACACACACACACACACACAGAGCAAACTGCAGAAACTCCAGGTGTGAGCTCAGACTGCTCTTTGCATATATATATATATCTGGAATTCCAGTCTACCCCCAGAAACACCTAGGATCTGGCCAAGGTGACATCTCCTTCAGCCAGGCAGCTGGAGATAAAGTTTAACAAACTCTTGAATCTATTGGGGGACATCCATTCAAACTACCACAAGCCTCCCCATGTATGGCACTCTCATGTACCACCTAAAGAGACAGGCAACTCACAAGGAGATCAAATATTAAGGTGAAGCCAAGCCTCCCCTTTCAATCTTATACTTATAGTAGTATATAAGGAGGTGACATTAATTACAGCGAGGCTACACACGTCCTCACGATGCCACATTGGTGAGATCCTGCATTTCCTAAACACTCATCTGGTTTCCCTACTGTGTACAAGACAGTTTTCTCTCACCATTGCAATAAATGACCAAGATGATCTTTGTGCTTTTCCAGGTCAGGTAGGAGCCACAAAACCTAGTGATTATTTATATTTCCCTGGTGGTAATTTGTAGAAATACCTCCCAGGATTCTAGAAAACAATGTGAGCCAGCCTGCTTATCTCTGTTAAATTTCCCTCTTTAATCACCATTAATCACAAAGCACATAAAATTGGCGGAAATTTCCTTGAGAGACAGAAAAAGCTAAAAGAATGCCAAATAACAGTGTAGAAATAGAACAACCTTCTGAAGTTTCCAAGAGAGAATTGGAAGGAAGGCATTCTTGGAATGTTCAATTGGGTGCCGTAGTTCAGTACTTACCTTTAGATATTCTTATTTTTCTTGAAATATAGATTAAAGGAAGACCTTAACTGCAATTTATAAGAGTTATTTAAGAGTTAAGCTTGCTTTCAGAGTTCTCAAGGCTGTGATTGAGAATGAAAAGGGACTGTGAAGGAATCATGAGAGATGTATACTTGTTGAAAATAACAGGATCAATTATCAGCCATAAACCTTTTCCATGGAACCCTGTTTTCGGGTGAAAGACAGACCACAATCCTACTGTAACACCATTCCTCTGCTTTTGTCTTCCTCTACTCACTGGCAGATTTGGCTCCTTCAGATCCCATGCACACTGGCCCTCCTCCACTGGCTTGTTGGGCTTTGCAAGTCCCATTTGGAACCCAGGTAAACCTAGCTTTAGTGCAAGCTGAGCCCTGCTTCACAACACAATTTGTTTTTCCTTCCATTCTTTCTAAACTGTGCTCAAGAGCTTTGTTGAGCAAAGAATAGCAAGGCAGTTTACCCAGTGGGCAGGCAGCAGCTGCTTCCCTGACCAGGGTTTATGTGCTCATAGACTGACTTTGGAGCCCATGGGAAGGGCAATCCAGTCACTGTTTCAGTGTGATTCAGTGCTTCCTGCTAAGTTGGAAAGACTCTAAGAGGTAGAAGGAAACTGGAGGAAGGAAATAAGAGCTTTTATTTAGAATCTAAAGCACCCCCAGGCCAGTCTGTTCTGCATGCTTAGTGTTGAGCTCACCTTGTCTCACCTCTATGCCAGGCCCAGGTGAACTCCAGCAAATGAGAACAGATCCCACCATATCTCAGGGGAGTCAGTGAGAGAGGGACTGTACTGTAGGGAGGAAGCGGGATATTGTTCCTCTGCACAAGCAACCCTAGAATTGCTTCAGACTTCCAAGGTCCTTCACTGCCCATAAAATATTGCAGTGACTTCCAGGCTGGCTCCCATTTCTAGTATTTGATGCCTCTCCACCCCCCCCATTTCCTAAGATTCTCTTTCTCACTCAGCATACATAATAACTATATACTTCTTTGATGCTTAATTTTTGTCAATGTCATTGTATTCAGAAACCACTAAATTAGTAAAGCAAAGCTCTGAATGTCTAGTGGTATTTCCAGAGACGATGAGCTCACGAGAGCTCTGATCTAGTGAGTGGATTCATCCACTGATGGAGTGAAACTTTGAGTAGACTTATCGGTGGGTGGTTGAACTATGGACAGAGAGGGGGCCTCCTCTTCTACCTGCCACCTGCCATGATGTTCTGCCTCATCATGGTTCCAAGCCAGCAGAGCCCAGGACTGTGGACTGAAATCTCTGAAATAATGAGCTGAAACAAATCCTTCCTCCTCTACATTGTTTCTATCAATTTTTTTTTGGACAGTGATGAGAAAAGAAACTCATTTATGTTCCTTTTACAATGACTCCCTTCCCTTGTTCTTCCCTCATGGGCTGAAGGTTTTCCTGTCAAAACCCTACTCCCCCTCTGGCTGGTCCTGTTTGGAACTTCCACATCAAAGTCTCCTGTTCTTCTCACCTGTTGTGGAATCATCACTCGTTTTCTTTACAGTGTTGCAGCCATGTAGAGAAAGACAGAGCCCCCCCTTTAAGGGCCCAGACCTAGACTCACTTTAGTCCCTGAGCCTTAGGAGGGTTGACCTTGAAAAATAATTGCCTTCTAGATCTTGGAGGAGGAATCCATGAAGATATGCCTTTCACTTTTCCTCTTTGTTCTGGGACAGGAAAAGGAGTGATCTGGGCTTGGGTTTCTACCATCATCTTTCAGCTCCTGACTGTGACAGCCACACACAGGGGTGACCTTCAGGTCACTTCATAGCATTTCAGCTGTTTTGTTTTTGTTGCTTTCTGCCTTTGTTCCAAAGTAATTTTGAGAGTGCTAAAGTCATTATTATCTCAGCCTTTCCTCCCTCATTGGTTATTTTCCATAGCTTACAGATCTCTTGTCTGTCTATCATCTGTCTGTCTAGAGCAAAGTGGTGTTGAGGTATGGGTGCCAGCCCAGGAGTAGTGAAACCGCAAATGACTCCTGTGTGTTGGGCTGAGATCCCTGACACATTGGAGGGAGTTAGAAGAGAAGACAGGGAGGCTCTTTGACCATGATCATTGTCATAGAGGCTTCATATTGAGATTTTCCAAAAGTGATATACATGTGCTCATTGGTTTGTAATTAAGGTCTCATACACTTACTAGTTTAAATGTTTTATAGGCTTTCTTTGCCTCCTCTTGTCTATAAATAAGAATGATGCAAGCCTTTCCCAATCCCTGGGTGGCTTGTTCCATCTCACAGATGTGTCTGAAGTGTCTAACGCCTGGTCACTGTACACCTATAGGAATCTGAAGCCAAGGTTGAAGAGACTAGGCAAATGGAAAGACAAGAGCAACTGGGAAAATGAGAAATGTGAATAGAAGCCCACACTTATGTTGTTTTTTTTAATCAAATGTCTTTATTGTTAAAAGAAGGGATTCAGTGGAAGGGAGTGTTGCGGTCAGCTTCTTAGTTGCTGCGCAGAAAGAACCCAAGCAAAAGCAGCTTGTGGAGGAATAGGTTTATTTGGCTTATGTACTTGAGGGGAGACTCCATCCCGGCAGGGAAAACGATGGCATGAGCAGAGGGCTGGACATCACCTCTGCCACAGCACTGCAAACAGCGGCAGGAAGGTGTGCCAAACTCTGGCAAGGGGAAGCTGGCTTATAACCCCATAAGCCCGTCCCCAACAACACAGCTCCAGCGAGATTGTAAAACCCAAACTGCCATCAGCTGAGGATCCATCTATCAGAACACATTCATTTGTTTGTGGGGGACACCTGGATCAAACCATGACAGGGGGACTCAGGGGGAGAGAAGGGAAAGTGAGGGGAGGGGGCCATGATCATGATATATTGTTTAGATGTATAGAAGTTGTCAATAAAAAGTTAAAAAGGGTGCTGGAGAGATGGTTCAGTAGTTAAAGACACCTTCCGAATCCTAATGGCCTGTGTTTGATTACACAATAGCCACATAAAGTCAGATGCAAAAAAACTCATGTGTCTGGAGTTTATTTGCAGTGGCAGAAGTCTCTGTCATGTCCATATTCTCTCTCTCTCTAATGAACATATATATTTTTAAGTTGAGAAGAAAAAAGTCTCTCTCTCTCTCTCTCTCTCTCTCTCTCTCTGCCTGTGTGTGTATGTGTGCTCTTGTGTGAGTGTAGGCACACATGTTTTACAGCATGAATGTGGAGCCCAAAGGACAACCTTGGATGTAGGCCCTCACCTTTCACCTCATTTGAGGCAGGGTGTCTTGTTGTTCACCTGTGTGTTTTGGGGGATTCTCCTATCTATGTGTCCCATGTTATTATAGGTGCATTGGAATAATAGATGCATGCTAGCACATCTGGCTGTACATGGCTTCTGGGAATCCAAACTCAGGTTATCATATTTGTGCAGTCAACACTTTCACCCACTGAGTCAGTTCCCCACTCGTTGTTTTTACCGAAGTCTCTTGGGCCATCCATCATGGAAGTCCAGCCTTGACTATATATATATATATATATATATATATATATATATATATATATATATATATACTGTTTAAAGTTAAATATTCGAAATAGGTTACTGCTCCATCAGCAGCAGAGATGATATAGTCAAGTGGGAATGCAAGACATTTGTTTTAAGAGTCTATTTGGAGGCCAAGGCAGCTAAGGGAAATGCTGGCCTGCTCACTCGCCTATTTTCAATGCTGTCACTGTGAGCTCAATGTTGGATTTTAACCCAGAGTAATAAGGGTTCCAGGTTCTCCAGAATTGAGGGAGAATTGAGGGAGCCCTTGACATGTAGAATTTTCAGGGCTAAAGCAAGGGATGTTCCAAGAAAACTGGGACAACTTGATCACCCTAAGGGTATCCTATAGCTTAGTGACCCCCAGGGCTGTGGGCATACTGCTTTTGGAGTGTGAGACAGTTTGCTGCAGAGCTTGGTAGACAGTTTTCCAGAGAATGGCTTCTGTCTTCTGTCTCCAAATAGTTCAGTCTGCTTATAAAACTGATGTTCTGGATAAAATAGGGTGTATCATATTGCCTCCTTTGTGAGTCCCATCTCTTTCTGGTAGCATTGTTTCTGCCTATGGGAATCTATTACTGGGCATTTCTAAACAAGAATGCTCATAGTTTTTCCTTAATTGAATAGGCTGTTGCCTGTTGCCTCCCTATTCTTTCTGAGCCAGCAGATGTATATTCTTCTTTGCACTGACCTGCAAGCCTTTGCAGAGAGGAACATCTATTTCAAAAGACTTCTTTAGTTAATTTTCCTTGTCTTCCCAGAGGAAATGGCAATAGGGGAAGAGGGCAGCAAGAGAGAAAGGTGAGAGGAGGCTCTAGATAAAGAGAGGCCCTGCAGGGCATGGGAGGCAAAACCACAATGAAGAAGTGGGCTTGGGGGAAACACAACCAGATCTATATCATACAGAAGTTTTGGCATCCTTCCCCCCCCCCCCCCGTTCTTATTTTTTGAGCCTTTAACTCCAACACACTTCCCCTCTTCCTTTTCTTTCATTTGTCAGTTGTGAGTGTTTTGCTTTGAGTCAAGGGAAACAGACAGCTGGTGTAGCCTTCATTGCTTCAGTCACACCAGGGTGTTTATGTTCACACTTTCCCTCCCATGAGTGTGCTGGGTGCTAGGGAAAGCATCGAGGTGTTCTGAGCCTTGATGGGAGGGGTGGCAGATCAGGATGGGAATGGCTTTCTCCAAGTTCAAGTCAAATATGGTGAGATCTAGACAGGTGGGTGTGTTGAACAGTGTCTGTATGTTGGGGGAGGGAACAAGACAGCAGAAAGTCCAAATCAACAGATATTTGGGATTATACCAGATGGTTACTTTGAAGGGTGGCTGATCCACCATCATTTTAAAAGCTTCCATAGGCTCTTAGGGGTAAATGATTTGCTTTGAAATTTACAAGGATGGGGGTCCTTTCAAAATTCACACATCTCATTTGCAAACTTAGACTTGACTTCTCTTTCATCTGGATAGCTCATGACTCAGAGCAAAATTTTTAGCTTTGGCTGGAGGCTGTGGTTTTTTGTGAACTTAAAAATCGACACAGGGACCAATCCCAGAGATTTTGATTTATTTGGTATGGGGTGGGGTCTGGACCTAAGTGTGTGTGTGTGTGTGTGTGTGTGTGTGTGTGTGTGTGTGTAGCATGCATATTGTATATGTATGTCTACGTGTGTGTTGCACATATGGTGTATATGTATGTGTGTATAGTATGTATGGTGTATATATATGTGTGTGTGTAGTATGCATGGTGTGTATGTGTGTTTGTGTGTTTGTGGTGTATGCATGTATATATGTGTATGCATGTGTGTGTTATACCTGGTGTATATGCATGTGTGTGGATTATGCATGCATGCATGTATATATGTGTATGCATGTGTGTGTTATACCTGGTGTGTGGATTATGTATGTATGTATGTGTATGTGTGCAGGTATGTATGTGTATGTGTGCATAGGAGACCAGAGAGGATGTGTCTTCCTTTATTTATCCTCTGTATTATTTCCTTGAGACAGAGTCTCTCACTGAACTTGAAGCTCATCATTTTTTTGGTTCAACTGGCTGACCAGTGAGCTCCAGTAATATCTGTTCCCCTCAGTGTGGGGTTACAGGTGTGTGCTATCATGCTTGACTTTTTACATGGGTGCTGGGATTAAACTCAGGTCCTCATGTTTGCACAGCAATTGCTTCCACCCTCTGAGCCATCTTCCCAGCCTGCCCTCAGGGTTTTTAAGAGCTCCCCAGGGGGACTGTAATGCAGCAACATTTGATAACCACTGTCTGAGAGCTACAAAGTTTGGCAGGTGAAACAGCAGCCAGCAGTAACTAGGAACTTGGTAGATGGGAACCTCAGGCCCTTCCAGACCCCACACTGAGTCAGAATCTGCATTTGGAAAGATGCTCAGGGATCTGTGTGCACAGCAATAGTTATGAAATAGTCTGGGTTCCTGTGCAGGTGAGACTGGCCAACAGCTCTGCTGAGTATTGTCTAGAGAGAGGCCACGGAGTGGTTTTGAGGCCAGCTCGAGCCAGGTTCAAACCCTTGCACTTCTGCTTATCCACTGGGAGGTCACAACTTATTAGGCAGATCAGTATGATACCGCAGTTTCCTCAGGTATAAATTGGGGACAATAAGTACTTACTGTCTCACAGGATGTCTGGTGAAGGGAAGCTGCCTGGTTTATGGCAAGAAATAGGTATGTTAGTTGTCAATGTAAATATGAAGGTGTGCTGATTTCACCTTTAGGATGGGAGGATTAAAAAAAATCTCTTTATTGGCAATTTCCATAAATATAGACAATATACCATGATCATAATCCCCTCCCACCACTTCCCTTCCCTTCCCAAACCCTCCCTCCACCAAACCCCTTCTTTCCAATTAATCTTTCCATTTTGATTTCTTCTATTTTGATGTCATCATTTTTTTT
>PVHP010010159.1:0-28772 GCA_004024765.1 Zapus hudsonius | reverse complement strand
CAGTTCTAGGGACATCAGAGATGAATCACCTCCTTTGAGTGGTGCAGGTTGCAGCCCCTTACTAAACCCTTCCCTCACCCAGGGTCAGCTAGACTGCTTCTGGGAAGCTGGAGCCATGCTTCTGCTTTAAGCAAACAGTCTGGAGCCAGCCCTGGAGTTTCTTGGCCCAATAAAAGAAATGCAAGCCTCAGCAGTGCCCGGCTTCAATGACTCACTGCTCTAAGGAACATAACTCATATATCTAGATTAGAAACTCATATATTTGCTGGGCACTGTTGCAATGCATGGGTTTTACTGACAGCCAATCAGGACCATTTGTTGAGCATGACCTCAATTTCAGCCAATCAGGCCACTTTCACAGGCTTCTCATTATTTGTAACTCACTAGAGGAACACGGGTCAAGGACATATAACTGGCCAAGAGTTTCCAAAAGCAGAGAGGGAAATACTACCTGACAAAGGCTTCCATGATTGCACATCACGGGGATCACTGCCTGTCTGTCACATGCTTCTCATGGAGCCAGCATTCGGTTAGCAATTTCCAGACTAGATTCATCATGCTGTGAAGAAAACTGAGACTTGATTTTCTTTTGAGCTTTTATAAAGATAGTTGTTGCGGTCAACTTCCTAGTTGCTGCGCAGAAAGAACCCAAGCAAAGGCGGCTTGTGGAGAAAAGGGTTTATTAGGCTTACAGACCTTAGGGGAGACTCCATCCTGGCAGGGAAAACGATGGCATGAGCAGAGAGGTGGACATCACCTCTGCCACAGCACTGCAAATAGCAGCAGGAAGGTGTGCCAAATACTGGCAAGGGGGAGCTGGCTTATAACCCCCATAAACCCGCCCCAACAACACAGCTCTAGTGAAGTTCTAATTCCCAAATTGCCATCAGCTGAGGATTGATCTATCAGAACACATTCATTTGTTTGTGGGGGACACCTGGATCAAACCATGACAATATTTATGGATTCCTGATTTAAAATAATATCTACTAAACATCTGGCTAAACTAATATTTCATAGACCAAATTTTAGGAAACTTCTCAGAGAATTCTGAATTCTGCAGCAACTATACCTTTGTTGTTCATATTGACATCAATCAACTGATCTCTTACATTAACTGTGGTTTCTGAGGCTGTTTTATAGAGCAGGTTCCATTTAAGCAGTATCTTGGAGGGTCTGGTTTCTGCAGTTCTGGGAGGAACATCGCTACAGGAGGGAGAGGACAATGACAGGTATGTAGGATAGATCCAGAGTATGCAGGGTCCTCTGGGCTGCAGTAAAATATGTCCTCCTCATCCCTGGTGTAATGGGAAGCTTTGAGGGATTTCCAGTAGGATACCAATATGACTTGGTTCATTTTGCAAAGTATAACTGCTTGCTTATCACCTAGTGGTCTCTAGAGAAATCACACCAGAAGGGAGAAGGAGAGATTGTGCCTTCCAAAGATGACTACAATGATGATCTCCCATTCTTCCTGAATCTTTAAGGCTCTAGTAAGAGATGATATCCATTTGACCTTAGCTTGAACTTAGGCCAACTTGACTTGCTCTCCATCAATTGAACACAATGGATGACACTGAGTGACTACCAAGGACAAATCACAAAAGGTGACAGCAATGTCCACCATGTTATGTGGAACTTGTGCTTAGAGCCTCAGGTGTCATAAACCATATCTGACCCTTTCTTCTCCATGGGTTTCCATGCTTTGAGGACATCAAACCACAGAGAAAGAGCCCATCTTGTCAGTGGTTCCTGTCTTTGAGTTCTGTCAGCCTGTGCAGTCATGTGAGTTTATAAACTTCTAGATGATTCTAGCTTCTGGCCACTTAGGCAACTTAGATGTTGAATCTTGCCAGCCAAGACCACAGACCCTGGGGAACAGATTCAGTTGCCCGTCCTGTGTCCTTAGTGCTTTCCCCATCCAAAGAATGGTAAATGAATTAAAGGGATGTCTTAGGCTGATAAGCATTGGGGTAATTCTCTGGACAGCAGTAATAAGCAGAACAGGAAGAGCGTTCTGGAGGCTATTATTATGGTTCAGGTAGGAGAAGAAGACTTCAATTTAGAAGTGTACATTTTCAACAGGTCTACACCATACACATGGCTGGACCAAGCCAATATACCATGTTAGGTTTATTGTTTGTATCACGCAGCAGAGAGCTATGGGGAGTCCTGGTGTCTCCAAAGATATATGTGCTTCTTCTTTCATGTGTTGTGTGTGTGTGTTCATATGTATGTGAGTGCATGGGCGTGTGTGTATACATGCTTGTGGAGGCCAGCGATTGACATTGGTGTCTTTCTCCACTTTATTCTTTGAGGCCTAGCTCTCACCTATTCTGGTGACACCAAGGATCCATCTCTGTGTCTACAGTGCTGGAATACACAGTAGTGCCCAGCTTTACCTGGGTGCTTGGGGTTTGAACTCAGGTCCTCATGCTTGTGTGACCAGCACTTTCCCCACTGAACCATCTCCCTAGCTCCAAGGGGGATACTTTAAGGTTTGGGGCTAGAGTTAGCTGTAGATGGCGTTGGTAGGAATTGTCCTGAACATTGTCTTGGGAGCTGCTGCAGTGGTGAGTGCTCTGTCCATAGGGTCAGTTTGTCTGGTCTCATCTGAAATTTATAGGTTTAAATGAACTGCTAGGAATCTAGATTGCCTGTGATGTGCGGGGGCTTGGTCTAGCAGAGTATCTGTGAATCCTGGTACATGTTGCAAGTTGTGGATTTTGTTTCAATTCTAAATTCTGATCTCCCGCTTTGCTGCCAGCTGTTAATTCTGAGAGCGAGACTGTGACTATGTTTGCAGCAAGACTCATTTTGAAGAGATACAAACTGAAATATTGGTAGTACAAAGCGGGGATTCTCAAACATTTCGTTCTTGAAACTTATTTATACTTAAAATCATGGAAGTGTCTCTATATAGAGCATTTAAAATGTAAGTTATAGCTACTCATTGTATCAGAAATTAAATGTAAAAATTTCAATATTTACTAGCATTTACATAGAATATTTATTACTTTATAACAAATTCTATATTTTAAGAGATAACTACATTTTCAAAAATTGGTGATAAGGTTCATTATTTTATATTAAAAAATGTTTTAGGGGCTGGAGAGATGGCTCAGCTGTTTAAGGTGCTTGCGTGCAAGCTTGCCGGTCAGGGTACAGTTCTCCAGTATTCACGTAAAGCCGCATGCAGTGTCCAGAGTTGTGCTCAGTGGCAAGAGTCTCTGATATGTTCATTCTCTCTCTCTTAAATAAATAAAAATACTAAAAATGTTTACTATTTCCTCTTTCCTTCTCTTAAACTGAAATCTCTCTAAATAAAAAAATTGCTTAAAGCATTTTACTCATTCACTTTTGTATGTGAAGCATGTGTGGTGTGGTGTGTTATGTGTGAGGTATGCACATGCTTTTGGAAGCCAGAGGAGACCTTTAGGTCCCCTTCTGTGTCATTCATCCACATACTTTCGCTTAACCCAGAGCTCTCAGTTTTTGATTAGTGAGCCCCAGCGATTCTCTGATCTCTGACCCCTATGGACTGGGGTTACAGACATGCATGGCCCATCTTTTTATGTAGGTTCTAAGAAGACAAACTCTGGCTGTCTCAGGCCTTCCCAGGCCATCATACTTAAAAGGCAAGATGAGCACTGAGCCAACTCTCCAGCCCCACTTTTAGCATATGTTTATGGTGTGTGTGTGTGTGTGTGTGTGTGTGTGTGTGTGTGTGTGTGTGAATGCATGCTTATGTGTGTGAGTGAGGGGCAGAGGTCAGAGGACAACTTTCAGGTGCTGGTTCTGGGCTTTGACCTTATTTCTGAGGCACAGTCTCTTGCTATTGCTCACTCATGTGCTTGCCAGAATAGCTGGTCTGGGTGCTTCCTATTCTGGGGAATTCTCCTGTCTCTGCCTCCCTTGTTGTAACCAGTGTGCTGGGATTCCAGAAGCCTGGTACAGCTTCTGGCTTATATGTGGGAGATCCAAACCCAGGTGCAGGCACTTTTTCCACTGAGCTATCTCTCTAGCCCTCTGTTTTACATTTTTGCAAAAATTATCTTCTTGCTTGCCTATTGCTTTGCATGCTAATTTAAAAATTTTAAAGAAAGATGACTTAATTCTTCTATCTGCTTCTGAGTTTAATCAGTTGCAACACACTTTTGTGGTTGGAGTGAATGAAAAGAGACCTCAGACAAATCCATACTTGGCAAAGACAGGAGTATTTTTAAAAAACTTTATTTATTTATTATTAATAAGTAGAAACACTTATGAATAAGTCTTGTGTTGGTACCTACATTTCCCTCCTCCCTGCCCCCAATCTACTGAGGCCCCTCCTCAGTGGAATTTCTTGAATGCTCCATGGGATGGAGGGTTCTGAATTGTGCCAGCAGTAGCCTTTTTTTTTATTTTTATTTTTTAGTGAGGCAATGCTATCCCCCCTCCCCCTCCTATGACTCTTACAGTCTTTCCGCCCCCCTGAGCCATGGTGAGTGAGTTTTAAGTATGCTTTTCTGTTGCAGTCTTAAGAGTCTCTTGGTTTCTACTTTGGACTATTTTGAGTAGCCTCAGTGTCTGTCTCCATTATCTTTGTGCAGGTTGTCTGACTTGCTGTGGAAGCAGCACTCTTGCTCATCTCACCACTTCCTCTATGGTTTCATTTGGGCCCTAGAAGATGTGTTAGAGGTGATTTATTTCCTGCCTGGGAGTCAGCCATCATCCCAGGTCTTGTTGGTGGAATTGAGTTGTTCCTGGTTCTCACTGCCTTCTGAAAAATACAAACAGAATCTCCAATGGAGAATGAGGTTAGTATAGGTTAAATGGGACAAACATTGTTAATTTGGCAAGATTTTAATGGGTGTAGCCTCTCTGTAGGCCCATGGCTAATTAGGGGGCTTCCGCTTGAAGTCTGAGTTCTTGGTCTCCATAAAAAGTTGCCTTGGCGCCGAGAGAGCTGTGGCTCTTCCAACCCTACCATTGAGCCACAGGCCTATAGCTGTCTTCCTGGCAAGAGATGCTCCACCCCAGACCTACCGTGGAGGATCCCCATGGAACCCGGCAGGCAGTGATGGGATAAGCAAGAGACCTATAACCACAGCCAATCGATGAACCAGTGAAACAGACACCAATGATTTTAAACACAACATCAAGCAGAAGCACAGAGGCCCCTAAAAGGCCTCAACTACAAAGCAGCTTTAACTCTCACCCACCATGACTCAGGGAACTGAGCGGAAGAGGGGGCGGAAAGAATGTAAGAGACATGGTGGGGGAGAATATCCAGAGACATTGCCCCCTCAGTAACAACATGCAAAGGGGGGGTGGAACCGGGTTGACGTCTAGGCTATTCCCAACCACCTACCCCATGGACTGATCCAGACTGCCCACGGAGGAGGATATCCAACTAACTGGGGACAGGGAAGAGGGAAATAGGGGAAGTGGAGACATCAACACATTATTCCCTAATTAAGTGTATCTAATTACAGATAAGAGTCCCTTGTCATCAAGTGGCTCTCTTAGCCAACCAGAGAGCCATTGATTGCCCACTTAGGTTAAGTGCCACTATTGCACAGGTGAGTACTTCTAAGGCAGAAGTATTTTAATGGCCCTTTCCCCACAAATAGTTGTTCCTTCTGGATACGGCATCGGATACGGCATCGGAGCTCCAGAAGTAGTAGTTTCCACCTCCCATAATATCAATGGAAATTTTCAATTCATTGGTTTATTTTGTGCTCTTTATTTTATATTTAAAAATATTTTATTTATTTGCAATAAATAAATAAAAATAAATAAATGAGAGAGAGAGAGCGAGAGAGAGAGAAAGAGAGAGAGAGAGAGAGAAAGTCAGAGAGAGAATGGGCATGCCAGGGTCTCTAGCCACTGCAATCAAACTCCAGATGAATGCACCACTTTGTGTGTCTTTCTTTATGTGGATACTGGGAAATCAGATTCTGGTTTCTAGGTTTTGCAGGCAAACACCTTAACTACTGAGTCATCTCTCCAGCCTTTATTATTTTTTAATGTTTTTATTGACTTAAAATTATATATATTAACACAACAATATGCTTAGTATCATAGATTATTAGATAAAACCATTGAATTCAGGATGTCATTCCCTTTTATGCATTAGATATTCTCCCCCCATGACTCTTACATTCTTTCTGCCCCTCTTCTACAAATTTCCCTGAGTCATAGTGGGTGAGTTTAAATTTTGCATAGTTACTAGGTTTTTAAGAGTCTCTGAATTTGTATTTTGGACAATTTTGGGCACCCTTGGTGCCTCTCTCTCTCGTCCTTCCCCAGGTTATCTGCCTTGCTGTGGGAATAGCTCTTTTTCTCATCATCCCACTTCCTTAGAGGTTGTGTTAGGGCTCTAAATGGTGAGTGTGAGGTGGATCATTTCCTGCTTGGGTGGCCCCCACCCTCAAATCAGGTCCCTTTTCTTCAGCCTTTATTTTGTGTTCTTTTATTGTTTTTATTGATTTATTTAGTATCATTAATTAGCATAAGAAGTAGTGGATTTCATCATGGCATCTTCATACATGGGAGTTATTTTACTTTGTGGCTTTAAAGGGATCTTTATCGAATGCATGTGTTATCATCCATTAGTCATTCGTAAATATTGGTTTATGGAGTACTCAGTTCTTCCAAATGCTTTCATACTTCATTATACTATATTGAAAAAAAACCACATTTGTCAATATCACTATAGATACCATTGGAAAAGTTTTTAAGTATTGAGAGGCTGTCAGACTCTTGAGGGTAGATACAATTTTCCTCAAATTGTAATTTTCGCTATTAAGGTTAAATTGTATCATTGGCAACAAGTGCTGTCAGCTGTTTCCTTGAACTGACAGCCTCACTTAATTCATTTTTGAGAAAATGTGAGCCAAATACCTGAGTCTGAATAATCTGAGTTTGTCTGTCAGTCAATTTTCAAATAAAAATAGTGTTCTGTGAAAGAAAGAAGGCAAATTTAGTTTGTCACTCATATATTTGCACAATAGTTGGGGCAGTTTTAAACTTAGGCGTGAGGTATAAAATGCTCTATGTATATTTCCATTTTGTCACATGTCATATTAAAATGATGTGTTCTCAAGAGCCAAGATTTCATAAAAATGAATAATTATTACTTTCTTCTCAAGGACACTTCTAGCACTTATTTTTAAGTGCATGGTAGGGAGGAATGGAGTGCCACCACACTGCCCTGCCCTGATTGAAACGACAGTGCTACCCACTATTTCTTGCAGGTGCTTTTGGACCATTAGTGCCAACACAATGTCAATACAGTAAAAAAGGGCCAATATTATGCCTTATCATTATAACAAAAAATAGATTTGACTTGGCAGTTTTCCTCGAAGTATCTTGGGCACCCAAAGGGGCAATAGACCAAATTTTGAGACACAAGATTTGCTTCAAAATAATATAGGGAAGGGGAAGAGAGTGGAAGTATAAATCCAATAAGAATGACTGTGAGGTGATAACCGTTGAATTGGGTTAATGGATCATGAGTGTTCATTACATTATTTGGTCTACTTTGATATGTAGTTGAACTTTCCATATGTAGTTGAATGAAAAGGATCAAGTCATAGGATTCTAGCTTCAGCATCCTGCTGGATGTGTATAGGTGACAATTGGGAGAGAAGGAACAAGTTTGAATAGGAAGAATTTTGGCAGCTCCATTACTTTGGAGGTGCCAGTGGAGCACCCACATTGGCTGTGTGATACAGCATAGATTCTCCAGTTGTCATCTGGTATTTTAAACTATGGACTTGGCTGCAAGGGTGAGAATCTGTCAATAGGTGAGCTCAGTTCCAAAGCCTCCCTTAGTGCTCTGGGTTTGAGGATAGGCTTTGGTTAATTGCTGTTAGCTCTGAGAACCTTCACAGATCTTCCTGGGCTCTGGGTGCTTGGCACTGTCCTCTGGGAATTTATTCTTTCATCCTCTGGTGCTCTGATTATCTCCAGGGATTAGGGACATTAGGAGGGCCCAGGAGAACAAGACAGCTTTTAGAATTCCTTGGGGAGCTCGGAGAAGATCTTATCCTTTCCCACTTGTTGTGATGGGAGCCAGTGGGAGGGGCAGGAGTCCTCAGAAAGTGTAAATTCACAGAGACACTTTAAGACTGATTTGGGCCAGTGTTCATAGACTCTACCCACTAGAGTGAGCATGCATACTGACTGACTGGAGCTGTTCAGTTCAGCTATTGTCATGTTTGGGGTTAGCATGCTGGTGAAGAACTGAACCTCTGGGATTCAGTCAACTTGGACTCAAATCTCAACCCTTAGTGACTGTGTGACCTCAAGTCTTAATTTCCTCCTGTCTACAATGGACAGTGAAAACCACCATCTTCACTAGTTTGGAGGAGGGCCTCAGAGGCAGAGCACACAGTCAGCTGACATTGGCGTGCTTTCCCCTGGCTTCTTCCTTGCCTCCTCCTTGGTGTTAAGCAGTGGGATGGAATGAAGAGGGTTAGCAGTGACTCATTTAGGTGAGCAGATGGCTTTGCAATTGGCCATTTTTATTGCTTTCAGATCTTCCTTACCATTCATTCAGGCAAGACGTCTCCGACTCAGTGCTAAATGACTTATCAAAGAAGCCAACCAGTCCCATCTGGAGCTGAGTGAGTTCCTTCTGTCAGGAACATTTGGGAAGCTCTAGTGTCCTGATGAGCATCCCTGCCTTCCAGGGACCAGGATGAGCGAGCTGAGGCAGTGCCCAGTGCTGCCCATCTTGCTCCGTGCTGCAGAGTTGACTTGCTGAATACAGTCACTGAAAGGCCCGGCTACTGCTCAGCACTTGCTCCTCTGCTCTGAGCCATTACCTTTTGGTCACTAACCTTAAAATTTTGTCCTCAGGATAGCCACACTTCTGTACTGTTGAGGAGACCCATGCTCAATAACCATCTATTGTCCTGGCATCTCGGGATTACCTGCTGTGCATCATGGGGCTCGCCTGACTCAGATGCTCTCCATTCAGGTCTCCTGCCAATCATTGCTGAGCAACAGATGAATCCTCACGTGCTGTTTTCAGACCTAAGTCCTGCGGTAGCCAGGATGTTATAGCAAGGATCCAGAGCATTATATCAAGGGTTGACTGATAATGGAGAGAGGCATCAAAGTAAAAGCAGGTTCATGACTGTGATTTGGCAGACCTGGGGGAGTGTCAAAGTAACCATAGCTCAAGCCCAACTGAGCTCCCTTTGTTACAATGCTTCAGTATGCACACCCTCCAGTTACTCCTTCCTTCTCATATATCTGTATTTCCACTTACCCAGACTGTGCTTCATGGTGGATGTTGTCATAATATGGAACATGTGTGCCACACTCCATTCCTTTCAGCATTCGGACTTTAGTGGGTTGGACAGATAAAGGAGGGGTTAGAGTTGCTGCTTCTCCTCACATGTCCACAGGGGCCCTTCAGTGAGATGACTGGATTGTTACAGTTCCTTTTGCTTTCTCTCTTGTTTTCAGGCTAGGATCTCAACCCATAGGATGGATCTGCCCACATTCAGGGCGAGTCTTCCTTCTTCAGTTAAATCTCTCTGGGAATGCCCTTGCAGGCATACCCAACGGTATGTCTCCCATGCAATTCCTAATACAGCCAAATTGAAAATGGAGATGAGCCATCCCAGGTTGCTGGTCCTGTTGCTTTAGGTCTGTAGCAAGACAGAACTCATGGAAGGGAGCAGGTGGACCAGAGCCACTCACCTCATGGTGACAAGGAGCCAGGAGAGGAACAAGAAGGGGCTGAGGTTCTACACTCCCCTCAAGGACACTACCCCAATGGTCTCACTTCCTTCACACCACGTCTTACCTCCTATAGGTCCCACAACCTCCCAAACACCTCCTCAGTTGGGAACCAAGCCTTCAATACATGAACTTTTGGGTAACTTTTAAAATCAAAGCTATAGATAGCATTCACTGTATCATTAGGACCTGAAACAGCTTGGCCTCTTGTAGGCTTCCAGAACTATGGTTGAGAAGCAAGTGTGAGCTGGGGACAGTGAGATGGTCCATGGTTCATAGCGGAGGGGATAATGGAAGGAAAACTAGGGCTGCTCTCACTGCCGGCCTCAGAAGCTTCTCTGTGGAGATAGTGGTAATATCAAGGAGACTGAAATCTCATCAAAGCTCTGACAAGAAGGGGCTGCTGAAAGCTCCCTGTTAAAGGAAACCTCTTTTACATCTTCCGTGGCTCAGAGAACACTGTGGAAGAGACAGTGGACAGACTCTGAGTGCCACAGGGTGGGGAGGAGTATTTTGGGGTACTATCCTCTGGACCTGAATATGACTGGTGGCTACGTGATCTCATGGTGGATGTTGTTGACCCTGTAAGACCTACAAAATTCTGAGCCCATCAACAGTTTGATATAGAGGACAGAGGAGGACAAAGGGAATGAAACATTCAAAACAGAAGAGAGACTACTTGGATAGCAGAGGGGGCTCAATGGAATCGGGTGAGGGAGGGAGACAAGTGAGCAGTACGAGGGAGATATGGTGAAATAATGATATGTTCATGTATTAAAATCCTCAATAAAAAGGATTAATGACTTGAAAAAAATTCAAACTTATAAACAACAACAACAAAATAAAATAAAGAACAGGATAGCCATGACTTAGCTTGAGCCACTTTTGCAAAAGCAGTGTGGTCCCAAAGTCATTAGGTGTGATTTATTTATTCAAGAAAAGACAGAAATCTCGATTTTCAGGCAAAGTCTCTAGGTTTAAAAGATATTGACAAAAATAAAATTTGCTGAAATATAATATACCATACCATTAGTCTATAATATTATTTTGTTTTGATGTATCAGTTAAAATAAATTCAATAAAATATACATAACATTATGTATTGATCAAGTCAATGTTTCTTCTGGCCAAATATAGGCTCTGGACTATAGCATGCCATGGACATACCTTGTGTTAATGTGCCACCAGAAGAGGGGGAGGTTAGCTAGGCACCATATACCCTGAATCCTGAGCTGGGCTGAACAACCCTGATCAGAATTTAAAGAAGTCAAGATTAGCTTTAGGGGCTTTTGTCAAGTTACAGAGACACCTGCATAAAGTGGGTCTTTTGGTATCAATTTCAATTGCCTGTGTGTGTGTGTGTGTGTGTGTGTGTGTGTGTGTGTGTGTGTGTGTATGTGTGTGTGTGCGCGCGCGCGTGCGCGCGCCAGCAGGCTTATCTGTGTGGATACACTTGTGTGTGCTCATGCATATGCAGAGACCAGGCGTTGTTCCTCAGGCATCATCCACCTTTATTGAGACAGGCTTTCTCATTGGTCTGGAGATCTTCAAGTAGGCTACAGTAGCTCAGCGAGCCCCCAGAATGTGCTTCTATCTGCCTCCCCAGTACTGGAATCCAATTGCACCACTATTCCCAGCTTGTTTTTTTTTTTTTTTGGAACCACATTTTAACATTTATTTTTGACAGTTTCATACATGTATACAATAAGTTTTCATCCTTTCTTCCCCTTTACCCTCCCACTAAAACCTTTCTTCCCCTATCCTTACCCCTGCTTAAAACATTCTCTCCCATTATCACCCGCCTCCATTTTTATATCCTGTGTACTCTACTCTCTCCTTGCATAATCCCTGTCCTCTGTGCCATCATCCTTTGTCAGATGTATAGCTAGCTAAGATTTTCTCCTAGTCTGAAGGCTGCCTTTTCACTTGGTTTGGCTGTTTCTTGTGCCTAGGATTCTACTCAGAAAATCTCCACCTGTGCCTATATCTTTGTAGTGTGCCTCTTCTTTTTCTCTTAGTTTTATGGTTTCAGGTCTTACATTAAGGTCTCTGATCCATTTGGAGTTGGTCTTTGATCCATTTTTTGGTCTTTGTGCAGGGTGAGAGATAAGGGTATGACTTCATTTGTTTACATGTGGATATCCAGTTTTCCCCAGCATCATATGTTGAAGATGCTGTCTTATTGCTAATGGATATTTTTGGAAACTGTTAAACACCAGGTGGCTACAGTTACATGGATTGAAATCTAGGTTTTCTATTCAATTCCATTGATCTAAGTGTTTGTATCTGTTGCAGCACCATGCTGTTTTTATTACTATGGCTTTATAGTATAATTTGAAACTGGGCCTGGGGATACCTACAAGAGTATTCTCTTTGCTCAGGATTGCTTTGCCTATCTGGGGTCATTTGTGTTTTCAGATAAATTTTAGGATTTTTTTTTGTGTGTTTCTTTGAAGAATGGTGTTGGAATTTTGATTGGGATTGCATTGATCTTGTAGATTGCTTTCAGTAGGAAGGTAATTTTCACAATACTGATGTTAATTTTTCATCGGTACTGTGTACTAGGCATCAGTTTTGGGTCCCCATGCTTTCAGAGCAAGCAATTTTATTTTCTTTTTTTTTAAGAGTTTTTTTTATTGTCCATAATGAGTTACATTATTTAGTGGGTACTGTGTACTAGGCATCAGTTTTGGGTCCCCATGCTTTCAGAGCAAGCAATTTTATTTTCTTTTTTTTAAGAGTTTTTTTTTTTTATTGTCCATAATGAGTTACATTATTTAGTGGGCAAACAATGAGTTGTTATCCTCAATACTCCGATGCTCCCCTCCCCCATCCCTAGCCAGCTGGATGTCCTCCTCCGTGGGTCATCTGGATCAGTCCTTGTGACAGGGGACCATGGATAGCCTAGTATTCAGCCAGGTTCTCCTGACACTAGTATGTTGTTACTGAGGGGTGCCATGCCTCTGGATAGTCTCCCTGACCATGGCTCTCACAATCTTTCCGACCCCTCTTCCATTCAGTTTCCTGAGTCGTGGTGGGTGAGTATTAAGGCTGCTTTAATGTTGTGAGCTTAGGGGTCTTTGTATCGAAAATCGTTGGTTTCTGTCACCCTGTCTTATCCTGTGTTGATTGAATGGCTGTGGCTGTGGATCCCATTGTTCATCCCATCATTCTCTGTGGGGTTCCATATGGATCCTCCACGATATGACTGTGGTGGCTCCTCTCTTGCCAGGATCTCAGCATACAGTCGATTGGTTCTGACTGAGCTATCTCCCTAGTTCCTCAAGGACTTTTGCTTTTGTGTTTTTTTTTTTTTTTAAGGTAGGGTCTCATTCTAGCTCAGGCTGACCCGGAATTCACTATATAGTCTTAGGGTGGCCTCCAACTCACAGTGATCCTCCTACCTTTCCCTCCCTAGTGCTGTGATCAAAAGTGTGTGCTCTCTCAAGGACTTTTTAAAAGTCTGACTTTTCATGGTCAAAACATACCAGAAACATATTCCATCAAGTTGTTTCCTATGATTAAGAAAAAAAAAAGCTTCAGACATGTGTCCCAGGGCAAATGGGAGTCTAGATGTCCTCACATGTAATATTCAAAGATGTGTCTGGAAACCCGTGTATGGCAGAAGGCCCAGCCTCATTCTGTAATCACTCTGACAGGACATGCTCTTAGAGATGGCGCCTGCAGTGCAAATATGGCTGGAAGAAAACAATCAGGTGACAAATTGGCCCTTCTTCCCAGAGCCTTTGAATCCTGAGCCTTGATTGGCTGAACAGGTCCAAGTAGTGAAACCAAGGAGCGTGTGAAGAGCCGGCTGCTATGGAATGTCAATTGGCAGGCCTCGGCTCAGGCTGGCTGCCCAGAGGAACTATATTTATACCAGCACTCACATGGAAAGTCCTGTAGCAACTCAGGAGATGAGGAGTTGGCTGAGGCCTCCAAAGGGGGTGTCTAAGGTCACTGATCCTCAGCTGGGTGGAAGGAGACTTTGTGCAGTACTCTACTCAGCCATCAACCATCTTCAAGAAGGATGAACTCAAGCAGGTGCTCAGCCTGCAGAGAGGAGAGCACGCAGGCAGTGCAGGGCCAGTGTTCCACACCCAGGAAGACTAATAAGTGCCAACATCTCCCAGACACTATGCTTTGTTCATTCCAGTCTGCTGAGGCTTAGAGTCACAAACCCAGGGGTCCTGGAGATGACCAAACCTGTCTCCTACTTGTTCTCTAGATAAGGGCAACTAGGAAGAGGTGGAATCCATCTGCTCTCTCAGCAAGTCTACAGGCATGATAGATTTTTGTAAACCCTAGAGGTGGGAGAAAGGGACGGCTTCTGTGATTAGATGAGTTTTAGTAAGGATGCACATGTTGCAGCCACTGTATTGATCCAAGACCACCTGAGAGGCAATAGCCTGCCATTGATTCCCACCATAGAAGTCAGTGCTAGGTACACAATTATTTCAGGCCCAGTGCTGAGTACATTGCCAGGTCATAGCATATGTGCAACATTAAAAAAATGAATGTTACCCATGTGCCAGGACCTGGCTTAGCACTTGGCATTTCTTCTCTCATTTAATCTGCCCAACAGTACTGGGAAGTAGAAACTGTACTTCTGATTTACAGAAGAGGAAACTGAGGCTCACCGAGTCTAAGCAAACTTGCATTGTAGTATCAAGTTGAATCTCATCTTATCCCATGACCCTGGAAAATACCAATGATGAAATAACACCTTGCTCTTTTTTAGTTTTTGTCTTTAATCTTCTGTTAAGTCAAGATACTTTTAATCATTCATCTCTTCCCATGCCAGACTCTCCCTACCTTTGTTGACTCCCCCCAATAAACGAAAAGCTCATTGTTTCCTACCCATTGAGTCATTTGCAGATCTCACTGTTGGAGGGTTATCTCCCCCTCCTGTTCCTGGGATGACAAAAACACACATCTTCTCCCCAGAGAGGGCACAAATGACAGATCAAAGGACAACTACACCAAAACCAGTTTGGTGAACCAACAAGTTTATTGGGGTTACTTAGAGAGCAGGGTGAGGGGTTGCTTACTGGAGCAATCGATGACTCAAACTCAAACGCAGCCACACCATGAGCAGTCTCATTCCATCCTGGATGACAGCCTCCAACAACTGCTTCAACTCAAGGCAGCTGTATCACCAGAAAGCCCACCTCAGCATAGGTGATGCCTCATGGGCATTGTGTCTCTGGAGGTTACTTAAATTGGAAGTCTAGAGCACACTTGCAGGCAGCTCTAATCTGTTCTAGATGTTTCTTCTCCATGTACTTAGACATCCTTGTCTAGTCCCACTTTAATACTGATTCTCTTTTGAATCTTCCCTCTTGCAGAGCTTTTTCACTTGTTATCTTTGGGCAATTTTTTTGCAGCCTTTATTACTTTTTCAGGGAGGTTAAGTTTTCCAGACCCAGGTTTGTGTCTTGGTTGGGAACAATTCTCTTGTGACTAGAACCTTTTGACAAGCATTGTACCTTTTGATTTGGTCTCTGGATATTTCATTCTTCACTTTAATTATCATCTTTTCCCCAACCTGATTTATAAGACTGCTGAGCTCAGGGCCCAGAAGAACCACTAGAATGTAAATGCCATAAGGTCTGGGAGTATGATTTGTCCAAGGTAATTATTCATTGCTAAAATTCAGAGCCTAGAAAACCAGCCTGTGGATGGTTTGCTTCAGGTACCCCTATAAACTTATTAGTTCTGAATGCTTGATCCCAAGCTAATGGCTATTTGGGAACTGCAACCTTGTTGGAGGTGTGTTGGGGGCAGGCTCATGGGTGTTACAGCCAGCTTCCCCTTGCCAGGGTTTTGAGCACACTCTCCATTGCTTTTGATCATCTGATGTTGGCCAGGAGGTGATGTCCAGCCTCTGCTCATGCAGTCATTTTCCCTGCCATGATGAAGCTTCCCATTGGAGTTAGTTTCTTTGTGCCAGCAATGAGCAAGGTAACTTCAACAGTACAACTGGTACAGAAGAGGGGGGTCATTGCTGCTAGAACCTGTGACTTTGGCCTTTTGGAACTGATCTGCAGGAGGACTGTGGAAGGATTTGAAACCTCGGCCTAAGAGACACATTGCAGTGCTGTGAGGCCACCTTCATGGACCATTCTGGTTGGAGTTGAAAGACTTGAATACAATGAGAACTATGGACTGTGAACTTTGGCTTACAAGGGTGAGAGGGAACTTTTTCAGGACTGGTTTGGAGGCATTTTGTGAGAGGCTTGCTGTGTTCTGCCTGCCTGTGTGCTGAGAACTTGTGCAGGGTTGCTTTGAATAGAAATGGACTGGTGTGAGCAGATGGAGATGGCACAGAAAGAAATAAAATCTTTGGGCCAGAACTGCTGCCTATTTAGTTGAAATTGTTTGAGAGATTATAACCATTGAGACTGGGCCAGGTGATCTGCATTGGGACAGCAAGGAGAATGCAGACTCTTTGGAGTAATGGTCTTGAATCTGAAGTATGTTTCCTGCTCTTCAAAGTTGGTTTTATTCCCCCCATGGATTAATAAGTTGGTTTCCCACCTCGTACTCTGAAGTATAACAAATGCAGGGGAGAGGGTCATTGGATTTGCAGCACAGTTTTGTGTTTTGGGAATGGCCATGGGCAGTGTGGAGCAGACTTGTTGGATTACCTGAGTAAAGGCCTTATGGTGCCATAAAGATGAACTGTGGGTTGCATTGGAGATCCAATAGTGATGCCAGGACTAAGAGATGGCTGTCAAAGAGAGCTACTGCCACTGGATGGAGTTTTCTGGAACTGTGAGTAGCCTGGCTGGAGGGGTGGAATTAGAACTCCAGAGACCTGTCACTGCTTAGAATTATTGGTCTTGGAGACTTGTCAGTGATTAGAGCTGTCAGACTTGGAATTCCAGAATTTGAGGTTTGCTTTGTTTTATAACTTGTATTGGTTCAATCCTTGTTATGTCCAATGCCATCTTTTGCAGTGTGAATGTTTATTCTGTGCCATTATGTTTTTTTTTTTTTGATATTACAGCTCAGTTAAAAGACCTTGAACTATGGGGATGTTTGAACAGCATTGAGATAGATAAAACCTATGAGTACTTTTAAAGTTGGACTGAATGCATTCCATTGTGTTGGCTAGGAGGTGATGTCTACCCTCTGCTCATGCCATCATTTTCTCTCCCATGATGGAGCATCCCCTCAAGTTTGTAAGCAAAATAAAACCTTTCCTTTCATAAGCTTCTTTTTGTTGGGTTCTTTCTGCCAGTAATGAAAGTTAACTGCAAAACTCAGTGGACATTAACAAATTTTCTATAGATGTCATATATATGCATTATGAATATATACATTAATATGAATTATTAAAAATTAATGGTAAATAGATGGGTTGGATAGGCTGGTGTGAACCCTACCAGTTATCATGAGTAGTTTGATGACTCACTGCAAGAAGGAAAGTTGAAAAAGTGATCAGTAACTATATTCATTGATAGCACTAGGGTATTGACTGTAAAGTTTTCCAAAAGGTCAAGTGGAGTTTGTGACTAGGGAAGATAGTCCTCTTTTCATTATTTATGTACCTCTTTTATACCCTTCCTGACAGTGTTTCTTTAGAAGTCATTAGCACATGATCAATTTCTGCTTCTTGAATGATGTGTCATTCTTGCCTTAGCAATGTCCTACCAGATGATATGTCCATCAATGGGATTTAAGGAGATGAAAGGATGAGCAAGAAAGCCTTACAGGTCGATTGGAAACCTTCAGGGTCAAGGTCAAGATAAAAGATCTTTAATACTAAAATCCAACAGGATCCCTGACAAATAGTCAAGAAGTCATTGCTAGGAAAACGGTCAATTAACTGATTTAAATGTAGGTGGAGTTATGGGAAAATAACTTGAGTTTTGAAAACATAATTTACATACCTTCTGTCATGGTTTGATCCAGGTGTCCCCCACAAACAAATGAATGTGTTCTGATAGATCGATCCTCAGCTGATGGCAGTTTGGGTTTTACAACCTCGATGAAGCTGTGTCGTCAGGGGTGGGCTTATGGGGTTATAAGCCAGCTTCCCCTTGCCAGTATTTGGCACACCTTCCTGCTGCTGTTTGCAGTGCTGTGGCAGAGGTGATGTCCACCCCTCTGCTCATGCCATCATTTTCCCTGCCAGGATGGAGTCTCCCCTTGAGTCCATAAGCCAAATAAACCCATTCCTCCATAAGCCGCTTTTGCTCGGGTTCTTTCTGTGCAGCAACTAGAAAGCTGAACACAACACCTTCTTACAAAAACTGCACACACCAATGAATTGCAGGTTATGCGATTCCTAAGCCTAGATCTTCATTCCTCAGTATTTTCTCTTCTGACTCCAAAAAGGTTTTATGTAGCAAGGTTGTTGAGAGATTCAAATGAGGCTTATATATATTTTTTTAGCCAAGGAATTTTTTTTAAAACAAGGTCACTAGTGATACAACTTACCAAAGCTAATTCTCTTTTCTCATGTAACCACATTTCTCAGCATTGGACAGTGATGACAGTTCTCTCTTGAAGTCTTTACTTCCCCATGCTTCTATGACACTCACATGGCTTCCAATCTACCTTACTGATAGTTCTTTTTCTGTTAGTACTCATCTTCCACAATCTTTTCCCAGAGGACTTTATTTAGTCCTTCTAGTTTATTAATGACTCGAAGGCTTATTTCTTACTACCCAGGCACATCCCTTAAGTAATAGACTGAAATATGTAATTATATACTTAAGATTTCCACTTGGATGTTGAGTTGATGATTAAAACTCAACATAGCTAACACGGGAGTGTTGACTTTTACATAGGTAAAAGAGTGTGATCTGCTTTCACCTATGTCTCTCCTGATTATCACTTTCCTGTTCTCTCTCTTCAGCTCAGTACCAATCACTACAGACTTACAGACTTGTGGATATGGAAGTAGTTTGGGGATTTCAAATCAAATGCCTTCATTTTATGCATAAGATACCTGAGACCCAGAGGGGGTAGTGATGAAGTTAAAAATTGCTTTTAACCTATTAAACTGTAGAGTTGAGATTAGAAGCTAGGTTTCATGACTTGTAATTTTCATTTATAGAGTATATGTTCTACCTTTTCCTTTGATCTACATTTGAAGAAAAGAATGTCATTGGCTGTTTACTTTATTTGTAGTCTTCTGGTGTCATTCACACACACTTCTCTGGAGCCCTGATAATTTGTGAGGTTGGTCTTATTTTGTGTCATTCCATCATGCATATCGTTGTTGGTTAGTACCTGTCCATGTGCTACTGTTCTCTAAGCAGTGTCCATGGAAGACATCACTAATCAACCATGATACTGTTGAGTCCTGATGCAAAATCAGTCAGTTTCACCATATAATATTTAGGCATCTGCTATCAATTGATTAGGGTTGACGTCCAGAATTAGACCTATTTTCCTCTTTCTAGCTTCAAGCTATCTATTCTGGTCTTATCTCATTTTTTTGAGTCTCTCTCTTGAGGCAAAGTAATTTGATTTAAGGTATTAGATATTATATTTTAGCAGTAACATCTGGAAGCAATGCTAAACCAAAGCTATAACACTGTAATTGGTGGAAATGTGAGTGCCCGAAGCAGGCAGTCTGCTTCTCTCCACTACACAAGGTAGACAAATGACTTTGAGTTAAAGTTCAACTCGAAGCAGTTCATCAACAGTGTGACTCTTATGGTTCCTTTGCACAAAGAAATCTTAGATCCAAAAATGATTCACCCTGGGGAAGCCATTAGTTGTGCAAAGGCCTTCTTAACTTACTAAGGTGATTTGAAGCTGTATGTGGCTACAAGTTTGTAGTGCCATAGGAGGAACCAGGTTTAGAAATCTGAAATCTGTGTTCAGTCTGGCACCTAACACCAAATAGTGGTATGATGATGTTGAGAAAGTGACTCAATCTCTCTGAGATTCCATGTTGACTCCACAGTGTCCTTTAAAAGTTTCAGTGTATAGTGAGTGCATGGAATGTGATAAATGCATACCAATCAGTCAATCATTTTATTCAACTAACATTCATTGAACATCTACAATGTGTCAGGGATGACCCGTTGGTTACAAAGTGATAAATAATACAGACAGAGGTTCTGTTCTTACTTTTGAGGCAGCTTATGCTGAGATTAAAGATTTAGTTAATCTTCTTTCTCAGAAGCTGAAATAGAACTCTTGCTTTACTCAGGGCTTCCCCCTCTCCTAGCATCCTGTGCCACTGGGTAAATACATCCAAGAAAGAAAAATATGGCTTGCTTCACTCCTCAAAGAAGGGTTAAGGAATTTTCCCAGACATTCCAGTCAGGGACTAGAGCAGGGCTACAGGGGTGCTTCTCTGGTTTGGTGAGTAGCCCATTCCCAGGAGACCATAATATTTCTTGTGCCCAGTATTGGCCATTTTCTGGCACCCTCTGAAGCTCACAGTGCTAAAAGTTTATGCCAATTTGAAAGCCATCCAAGCAAAGAGCAGATCTTCCTGGGAATGGCTGTAATTTCTTGGTGGGGACTTTAATTCTGTGGCGACAGTACTAGGTTCTGTGGGATGAATATCATGTCAATGCTATCTAATAATACTGTAACCACTGACCATTTAATTACACTGTAATTGTCACTTAGTGGTTGGATAATTGCATAGTAAGTACCATCTAATTTCGGGGTAAAGGGTAAATACATGATTATTTCAGACTCCTTAGGCACAGCATAGGTCACCCAGGAATTAGGTTTGGATTGACTAAGTATAAATTACCTAGAAATCTGTTTTCGGGTGATTACACCTGTCATCCTTTTTCGACAAAGCTTCTAATGATTACCATACAATTAAAGAGAGATTTCAAGATCTTAGGCCCCGTGAACTTAAAGGGACACTGCTTCATCTTATAATCTATCATTGTGTGCAATGCAGGGTGGGGAGTGTTAGTCTGTTAAGGAGGAGGTGGGGAAAGGTGGGTGAGCAGCTCTACCCTCTCTCATTTCTCAGCAGCTCTCGTTAGCTGATGTGGGCACTTCAATGTTGAAACATGGAATTGCTAACATCATGAGATGTGAATTCAACATTAATTTCCTCATTGTCTGTCATCTTGAGTCCCAGAGGGACCCTTTCTTTAGTGGCTAAGTGGCGGCACCCTGAGAGACATGCTCGCTTCCTGAATCTTGAGTCTGCACCCCTGTGGCTTTATTTGGAAAAAATAAGTTATGTAAGTAAATTAGGGACTTTAAATAAGCTTACTTTGAGTTATAGAGGTAGGCACTTATGGTCCAATGACCAATGTCCTTATAGAGAAGAACAGATGCAATTTGGAAAAAGTCATGTGAAGATAGATGCAAAGACCAGAGCAATGCAGCTATAAGCCCAGAATGCCTATTACCAGAAGAGGCAGGAATGGATTCTGCCCTAGAGCCTCTGGGGGGAACAGAGCTAGCCCAAGACCTTTGGATTTTAGACTTCTAGCCTCCACGACTATGAGAGAATAGATTTCAATTGTCCTAAACTGGTACTTTGTTAAGCAGCCTTGGAGAATACCTGCCCTCCATAAGGAGCTGTGGGGTAGCAGAGGATCCAGTCCTCTCCAGTATCATGCTGGTCTAACCCCCTGACAATGTTATGACTGGATCTAGAGAGCAGCCATGTAGAAGTAGACACTGGAACTATGTAAGACTCATGTCCTGAGGGGAATGGAGCAGTGCTCATCAGCTCATCAGGAGGGATGCTGTGGATCTCAGCCAGAGTCAAGCAGGAACCAGGGCCCAGCAAGTAGTTCACCCAGGTCTTCTGTATTGGCTGGGGTATCACATGAGAGGGCTTAATGATTTTCCTTATGAAAGAAATTTGTAGTCCTGCACAAATGCCTACAGTTAAAATAAGCCTCCCAGGGTCCAGATAGAGTCATACTGCTCTGTTTTATGTAACTATTTTGTACTGACCATTGTTGGCTGCTCAGCATGGTGGAAAGGATCAGGCTTTGGGTCTGGCAGGCTGGGATTTAAAATTCAGTTCTACTGGATAGCTAGGTGGGTGACCTTAGTCTCGGTGCCCTCCTCCCCTTCTCTCTGTGTGTAGCAGATAATTTGTGCCCAGACAAGGGTAACTATTATTATGTCCACGCAGAATGAACGGGGCAGTGTAAAGCAAGCATGTCCAATGTTCTTATGAACCTTTCATAGACATTTGTTAAATGGCTGCATTGCAGACTGTTAAATGAATGTGACAGAGACGACACCGATTCTGACAGTGTCTGCAGTTTCCCTAGGGTCCATTAATGAGCTCACTGGATACCCTCTGCCACCTGATTCCACCTCACCTTCCTCTGTGACTCTGGTTTGCCAGGCCCCTGCCATGAGCTCACAGTTTGGGAAGGCACTGATATCAGCTATCCTTTTTATATACTTTGGGCACTTTATCGACTCAGGTTTAGACAAACAAGGGCTTGGAGACCAAGAACAAGTCCCCCAAATAACCCATTCAAGATTACACCTAGATTTATGATTCTACCAGAGGAAGTTAGTCAGCCAATGAGAGGACAAACAATAAAGGATGTAAAGATCCACACTAAATAAAAATAACACAAAACATTCTCTAGGAGGCCTCCTGAGTCTTCATTGCATTTAAGTGCTGCATGTAAAGTCAGGTTTATTTTTATATGTTTTGGGTAGTTTTCTCCCCCAGGTCTCCTCATTCCTGTAATAGCACTCCCTGCTCAGTTACACATGGTATTCTATGCACCTGCCTGTCCATGCTCCAGTTGGGCTGGGTGGAAGATATCAAATCCAGGGTCTAGATTAGGTAGCCAGAGGAGACCCACATTCAGAGTTTCTGAATTCAGAGTATTGTACCATGATGGTTAGTTTTGATCTTTGGTCAGCATCTTGCTGATGGGCAGTGCCAGGCAAGCAGGCAGATGCCTTAGTACCCAGTCTTAGAAAAGTGAACTTCCTAAAAGAGAAATAAGCAACAAATGCTTCTTTTATTGGATATTTCTGCCTTCTTAGCAAAGGCATTTTGCTAGGCTTTACATGTCTTCTGATTTAAGCATTACTACAAATTTGAGATCGGACTCATTGCCTTCATTTCTCTAGGCCAACTGAAGTCACAGCCAAGGGACACATGATGGACAAGCAGAGGTATTGGATTCAGAACAAGTGGTTAGCCCCACACAATTCCAGCCAGGTGGCAGGGGTGGTTATGAGTCACTTTTGCTCCATAGCACAATCTTTTTTGAGGTTAGAAGTGTTGTTTTTGTACTGTTAAACAGTGCACCCGAGACTGGATGCTTTTTAAAGAATAGAAACTTATTTCCCATATTCTGGAGGTGAAGTCCAAATTCAAGGTGCTAGCATCTGATGAGAGCCTTCTTAATGCAACCTCACCTCACAGAAGGTAGAATGGCTAGAGGGTATGAACACTTTGTTCTCTCATCAGAAGAGCAGAAGGAAAAACCTACAGGACTTCTGTAAAATGTGTTTGTGTTCGCATGCCTGTGTGTTCATGTTCGTTTGTGTATAGGTACATATATGTATGTGCAGTGGTGTATGTATGTGTGATACCAGAGGACTACTTTGAGTGTTGTTTCTCAGGAATGCTATCCACCTTTATGAGACAATGTCTCATTGGCCTGGAACTTCCCAAGTAGGCTAGACTGGCTGACCAGTGAGCTCCAAGGAACCACTGGTCTCTCTTTCCCTAGCTCTGAAATTATAAGTACATGCCACCATGACTGGATCTTTTTACGTGGGTTCTGGGAATTGAACTCAAGTCCTTGGGCTTGCAAGGCAAGCACTTTATCCACTAAACTATCTCCCCAGATCCATAGGACCTTTTATAATGGTATTAATCCTTCCATGGTAGTGATGTCCTAATGACTTAAACACCTTTCAACACTTGTGGCCTGGAGATCAACTTTCCAGTACAAGAATCCAGGGGGACACATTTTGGGGGGGGAGGGTATTAATGTATATCATATATTCCCTGTTCTTTCCCCATTTCCCTTCCCTTCCTTCACTCTTGCCCTCTTCAGCCCTCTCTTCCCTTCCTTGCATCTTTCTTCCCTTTCTTTCCCTGTCTATGCTTTTAATGTGATTTCTTTCTCAATTATTTTCCTGATAGTCACTTAGTAGGAAGAGATTTTGATTGTTAATATCATTTTTTGTTAGAGTTTAGGAAATACCTGTCTATTAATTTCCCCTGATTTTTCCTGGTATTTTATAGCCTGCATAATCTGCTGACATCACCAACCACTTCTTAAAGATGCATTCATGGCCATTAACACCCCATGGCAAAACCTTCCTACTCTATCTCCCCTCACTTTACAAGGACATTTTGTTTCCAGAGGAGGTGATGGAACCAATATAGTGGGAATCTTTCTCTGTAATACTGGTTCCCTATTTCCCCCACAAGACTATGTCCTTTTTGAGGTGCCATAGAGCAGCAGAGACTCTAATAGGAAAACTTGTTTGAGAGCAGAAGCTCCTAGCAACCAGCCTCAAAGGTGGGGAGTCATGGAGAGGGAGTTTCCAGAAGACAATTAGTACTCAAGACATCTTTTCTCCCTCCCCACCTGCTGCAGCTGGAGATGGTAGTTATACATCTCCTTCGCACCTTTTCCTGGAGAGTCTTTGCCAAACTTTAGCTTCAGCACTCACACAGGACCAGCAGAGAAAAATCTGCTGTAAGTGAAATCACTGCATGAATTTGGAGTAGCATAGAAACAGGTGTCAGACAGAACTCTCAGTAAATGCTGGTTTGGCTCTGATGTGGGCAAGTGGCTGGTCTAATATAGATTGTCATGGATCAGCAAGGATCTTGGTCTGGCAAAGAACATGGAAATGGGGCAGGAATGATGAAGCCGTCAGGCTACATGGGGAATGCTAAAGCCACCCCAGGCCAGTGTGGAGAAACTCTTTGAGCTATTCTTGGCTGGATTTCATCAATACCAGGGTGAGGATGAGGGGGCGATTCATACCAAACCCATATGGTTGATGCGGCTTTTCAATATGTGTACTTTCTTGTGTAAATAATATTTAAGTTATTGTTTTGGAACATGGTAAATTCAAAGCTTTTTTGAGAATGCTATTCCAAGAAAATAGTGCAAGACCTGCACTAGACAGAGCCTATCGACATTTCTTCATGTATGGAGATGAGATCCATGATGCTCCTTCCTCAGGAGCTAATGGCACTTATTTATTTATTTTTAACTGGGCTGAATAGCCAGGCAAGACACCGAGTTGCTTGAGATTTCAAGCTCCCCAGCCTGAATGTTTATGATGATAAACAAAAGCTGCCTTTGTTGCTGGATGCAGAATATAAACAAGTGTCAGCCATCTTAGTGAAGAGACATCATTTGATCTAATTGCAAATTAAAAACCATAAACCACCTTAAACATGGAGCTAATGAAACATCAAATCAATATAATAATTGCACAAGGGCACTTGAGAGGCAAGTGAAGTTTCCATACCTTGCATTTTAAAAGAAGCTAGTCCCTAAGGGAGTTGGTAAATCTACTGTCTACCATTATGGACAATTGCATTGTCTGGCTTTTTCTTAGAGGGTGGACCAGACCGGCTAAGGTCTCCATTTTCAGTGGCAACATAAAGGAAGGGCTTCTATCACTGCAAAGAGGTTAATAATTCATAATCAGGAGAAGAAAGAGAACATTACTGGGCCTACTTTGTAAGGCCTTATGTTTGAGTGTTAATTCTCTTAGGACCCAGCGATTATTTCTTAACAGACTTGACATATTGTGGTACTTAAATTATGCCAGTAGAAAGTGTCTGATTGACAGGCCCAGCCATTTTGCTGAGTCATCCAGGTGACACTGGAGTTTTGTTTATCCCTGGTGCATAGAGCAGACATTGGCAGGCTCCATTGCAAGTGGTCTTTTGTTTCCTTAAAGTGTTCCTCACTTTTATTCTAAGGATGGCCTTGGATAAAAGGTGGACAATTCCCATAATTCCCTTTGTCATGGAATTTGAAAAACTCAGGGAAGGCCTGGAGTCCCAAATAGCTTTCCTCTGTCACCTAGTAGCAGTTCTGAAATAATTTCCTTTAGACATTTATTCCTTTGAGTGTCTGAAGCTCCAGTTAAAATGCAATTGCCTTTGGGAAAGGATGAACAAATTAAACAATTAACAGCTATTAATACTGTGGTGCCAAGCTGATTCAAGAAGAAATAGCCTTTGTGCCTGTATGAGGTGTGCATGAAATAATGCTGATGGTGAGTCTTGATTAGTTTATCAAATCAGCCAGTCCCCTCGAGGGGAGGCTATTCCCTGGGTAAGCTTGGATGAGGGGGAGAGGAGGACATGAAGTGCATGGAATGCCAAGGAATCTGGCACTGGGGGGTGAGGGGAGGTAGGCTTTGGCTTTATTGGTGGAGGGAGCATGTCCCTTTTACCTCAGAGTCTTCTCCACAGGTGCTCAGGAATGTGAGTATGCTGGAGACTGTCCACACTCCTATGACCCAGGCCTTAGCTTCTGGGGACCCCCAGTGATGTTTGTCTCCCCACCCCACCACCCCCATGTGAGATGGCTGCCTGATTCTCCTGTGAATCTCTGCTTTTCTTCCTAGACCTCTGTCTCCTTTCTTGGATTGCGTGGCTGCACCACCAAGCCTTTAATGCAGCTTTCAATAGTGAACTGAAGTTCCAGAAAAGTACTGCATCTGCTATATCTATCTCCTTCCAACAAGGCTGGAACTCCCATGGTCACAGAGAGATGGAATGTTGCATGCTCAGAACCAAATTACCTTGGGCTACCTTTAGCCCCTTTGTAGCTGTTTAGATTTCCTTCATCTGTGTCTGACCTAACATCCCAATGACGATCAGTTGATCAAGTGTGACCTTTTGGAATATACCAGCAGACTCCCAGCTTCCACCAACCCAAGGGCTAAGAATGTCATCAGATAGCATCTGAAACCTATGGTGGAGATTTCCCCACTTTGCTCTAACCCGCCTACCTGATGGTCAGCCAATGTATTTTAAAATGTATTTAAAAGATTTATGACTTTCTTTTGTTCTGGACCTATCAAACCTTCATGAAATTGTAAACACGTTGGAACACAGGATTGGGGTAACTTGAATCTCTATTCCCAGGCCATGGTCACTCATATTTGGCTCTAGAATAAACGACCTCTTATCTCCTTTGAGGTGAGAGCTGTGTCTTCTGCATTGACACAATGTTCTAACTTTTTGGAGGAGAGCTTCATCTACCTAACATTTCTTATTTATGTATTTATGATAAATTAGTATTCAAAATTGGTTTCATTATATCTTCACACATTTATATCATGAACATTACTCATAGTTAGTCCCTAATACCCTCTTGTTCCCCTTCCCCCTCCTGTTGTTCCCTTCCCCTCTCCCAAATGTCCCCTTCTACTTTCATAATTTCACGTAATATAATCGTCCTATATTTATCTTCTTTAAGTTAGCATAAAGGTTTAGCCATGTTGTAGAGTCTATTAGTGATTCATTTTTAAAATTTTAATTTATTTTTATTAAGTCAAAGCTTTGTATGAACAAGTCATGTGTTGGTAGTTTCCCTCCTCCCTATCCCCTTCCACTGAGGGCCATCCTCAATGGAAGTACTGTTATGCTCCCTGGAATTGAGTCATTGTGGGGCCAGGCATTGCCTCTGGATATTTCCCTACCATGGTTCCTACAGTCTTTCTGCCCCTTTTTCCACAAAGATCCCTGAGCCATAATGGGTGAATTTTAAGTCTACTTTAGTGTTAAGCTCTCAGCATCTTCTAGATTGCAGCTTTAGAGAGCTTTGAGTATCCTCAGTGTCTGTTTTTATAACCTTGGCTCATATTATCAGGTTTGCTGTGGAAGCAGCACTCTTGCTCATCTCTCTACTTCCTCTGTGGTTTCCCCTGGGTCCTAACTGATGTGCCAAGGGTGGCTCATCTTCTGCCAGGGAGTCTGCTATCATTCTGTTGTTGGTAGAATTAGGTTTTTCATGGTTCTTGCTTACTTCTGAAAAATAAAAACAGATTCTCCAATGGAGATTGAGATCAGCATAGGTTAAATGGGATAAGCATTGTTAGTTTGGTGAGATTATAATGGGTGTAGCCTCTCTTTAGGCCCATGGTTAGTGGAAGCTTCCCCTTAGAGTCCAGATTCTTGGTCTCCATAGGGATTTGGCTTAGACTCCAGTTCCAGCTATGGGTTCCTTATCACTGAGTGGATCACTTAGCCAATCAGAGAGCCCTTGATTACCCATTCAGGTTGCGTACCACTATTCCACGGGTGTCTACCTCTTGTCATGCTGGCTTCTGTCAGTGTCCCCTGCTTTCTGTCAACATTGTTGGCCAATTTCCCCTGGCAGCTCATGTAGTACATTCCAGCATTATATGGGCTAACCATCTGGAAACTGACTTCCTTTCAGGTTCTAGCCAGGTCTCTCTATGTTGTGTGTTGACAGTCTCTGGATACTTCTTTCCATGTTGCTCTTAGGATCTTTCTGTCCCCCTCTTCAGCAATGTTCCCTGAGACTTGGTGGGTGTATTTTCAATCTACTTTAGTGTTTATCTCTCAGCAACTTCTGGATTTTTCTACTTTGATAGATTTTGAGTGTCCTCAGTGTCTATTACCATCACCCTGGCACAGGTTGTCAGGCTCACCTTGAAAGAATCACTTTTGCTTAACTCTCTAATTCCTCTGTAGTTTCACCTGGACCCTGGCTGATGTGAGAATGTGGCTCATCTCATGATTGGGATTTAGCTATCTTTTCTTGTCATGCTGATAGATTTTGGTTGTCCCTGGTTTTTGCTAGGTTCTGTTAATTCTCTCCTCCCCCAATAAAAACAGATTCTCCAACGGAGAGTGAGAGCAGCATAGGTTAACGGGGATAAGCATAATTAAGGGAGATTTTGGTGGGTTTAGACTCTCTTTTGGCCAAAGATTAGTGGGGGCTTCTCACTGGAGTCCGTGACCCTCATTACCATAGGATTCTGACTTGGTTTCCAGTACCAGCTATGGCTTCCTTTTTACTGAGCCAGTCTCTTAGCCAATCAGAGAGCCATTGGTTACCCGCCTGGGCTGGGTG
>PVHP010010158.1:0-48453 GCA_004024765.1 Zapus hudsonius | reverse complement strand
AAAATATATATATATATATATATATATATATATAGAGAGAGAGAGAGAGAGAGAGAGAGAGACAGAGAGAGAGAGAGGGGGGGGGAGCTCCTTGCCAATCAGGGAGCTATTTATTGGTCTATGACAAGAACCTGTGGGCATGATGTGCAAATAGCCTAATCAGGACCACCTCCTGAAACTCATTAAGCCAAGCCCCTCTTGGCAGGCTGTCAGGTGCCGTCCAAGACTAAGCCAGGGTGGGCCGCCAAAGGCCCCCAAAGGCTTTCGCCCCTGACACTCTAGAACTCCCATTCTAGAGAAGGGTACAGAAGTAAGCAAACAAACACTGGGCAGGTACCAGACTGGAGTGAGAGGAGGTGTGATGGCAAATATTGTCGACATGTCAGAACCTAGAGTCCCTATAGAAACAAACCTCTGGACACATCTAGGAGGGAGTTTCTAGATTAGGAGGACCCACCCTGGATGTGGGCAAACCATCCATGGGCTCATGTCCTGGGTTGAAACAAAGGGAGGAAATGAGCTGAGCCCCAGGACTCCTTGCTCTCTGCTTCCTGACTACAGACGAAATGTGAGCAGTTGCTACATGTTCCTGCCACCATGCCTTCCCCACCATGATCGACGGAAGACCGGAACTGTGAACTGAAGTCAGTCTTCCTCCTTAGGTTGCTTTTGTCAGCTATGTTGTCACAGAAATGAGAAGAGCAACTAATACAACAGCGAAGAAGTATCAAAGGGGCTGAGACAGGAGCTGTTCTTGGAGGAAGTGCAAGCTCCACACCGTTATTCCACAGCGTCTGCTTAGAGGACGAGTCTGCAGCATCACTGAGGGGACACGTGGAGACTTGCGCTGCTCAGTCTGCACTTCCGACTACTCACTTCTTCAGAGGAGCCTCCCCTCCCCCTTGCCCCTCCGACACAGATTTGCTCAATAATGCAAAGATCTCAACAGGTATTCATGTCCTCTGACAGCTTCTGAGAGGCAGGGACTCAGGGCATCGGATGGGCCCAGAGGAGTCCAAGGTGGGATGACCGTAGACTGAGGGGCCTCTCTGAGATCACACAAATCCTGGGCCACTCTTAGCCAACCTGTCTATCTTTCGCCTCATGAAACAGAGATAGAGATTGTTTAGGGGACACCATGTTTGACTCCTGCTCAAAGCTACTCTAAATTGGCAAATAGGTTTTCTACTTGCTTTATCCTAATCTTGAATTATTCCAAGTATGCACTGCATTCGCATCCTTGTATGAGTCGTAAAATGGGCTCGAATCCATGAAGAGCATTTGTATTGATTTTAGTTTTGAAACCAGAAGGATTTTTAAACATTTTCTCAAAGACTTCAGGCTCATCTTTGTTCACGGTAAATATTGAGTGAATTTCCATAAAACTGATTTGTATGACTCTGTAGTTGATAATGGTGCGTGAAGAGCCCATCTCTGCACCATTTGGGGGGAAGAGTATCGTAGCAGTTACCTTCTCGTTGCTGGGACGAAACACCTGAGCAGCAGCATCTTTTAGAAGGAAAGGTTTATTTCCAGTTTCCAGTTTGGAGTGGGAGGCTCATCAGGGTGGAGAAAGCGTAGCAGGAACAAAGCTGGGAATCACATCTCCACGGAAGCAGGGAGGAGGCAGATTGAGTGACGTTAGCCCATGGATGGTTTGCCCACATCCAGGGTGGGTCCTCCTAATCTAGAAACTCCCTCCTAGATGTGTCCAGAGGTTTGTTTCTATAGGACTCTAGGTTCTGACATGTCGACAATATTTGCCATCACACCTCCTCTCACTCCAGTCTGGTACCTGCCCAGTGTTTGTTTGCTTACTTCTGTACCCTTCTCTAGAATGGGAGTTCTAGAGTGTCAGGGGCGAAAGCCTTTGGGGGCCTTTGGGGGCCCACCCTGGCTTAGTCTTGGACGCCACCTGACAGCCTGCCAAGAGGGGCTTGGCTTAATGAGTTTCAGGAGGGGGTCCTGATTAGGCTATTTGCACATCATACTCACAGGTTCTTGTCATAGACCAATAAATAGCTCCCTGATTGGCAAGGAGCTCCCCCCACCTCTCTCTCTCTATATATATATATATGTATATATATATTCTCTATATATATATATTCTGTAGCATATCTGCAGAAAGGAGGTAAGGGAGATGAAGAGATATATGAGCAATGAGGTAACAGGTATGTGGTATGAGCAATGAGATCTGAGAGAGAGCGATAAAGAGAGAATGCGCATTCTTCCACCCATACGAGGTGTTTGTGTGTGTGTATTTTTATCATTGCCCCCGTGGGTGGTGGGCAGTGACAAGTGGTGCCGAAACCCGGGACACACATTCGTCAACCCACAAGCGGTGTGTGTGTGTGTGTGTGTGTGCATTTGTGTGACCACTGCCCTCCGCGGGCGACGGGCAGTGATACTAGAGGGCAGAGACCCTTTCATCTTTGTATCCCCAGTGCCTAGGCCAGCACTCACAGGGTAATAATGAATGAGTGAGAGGTATGAATAATCAGATGAAGTCAGTGGCTGCATTAGATCTCACAGATCCACGGAAACGCACACATGTATGGTATAACCATGCTCTAAACTCCCTCGGAGGCTGATTGCTGGCCAGGCTTCCCTGCCCTGCTCCCTGTGGTCCTGAGAGGTGTTGCCTCCTGCTTCTATTTTCAGTCCTCAGCTGTCCAGTTTCAGGTCGTCACTTCGATGTGGTATCTCATATTGGTCATGTGACTCCAGAATTTTGTCTGGGACTCCATCCCCACCATGGGTATCTGTCTCCAGCCTCTTGTTTCTGGTGTTTTTGATGTCTCTCTGTTAAGGGAAGGCAGTAGAAATCTGCTTTCATGCCATGCTTACTTTATGTCTTTGCCTCATGTCTATCTGTCCCCTTTATTGTATTTCTCCTTGAATTCATCTTGGGTGAAGCCTTGTCCTAAGCCTTGCTTTTAGGAAGGAGATAACATGCCTGGTGGAACGAGAAACTTACGCGACCAACTGTGAGCCCAGCAACATATTAAATGGAACATTCACACATACTTCATGAATAGCAGAAGCTCAGACCTTCAAAGTTCTCTCAAAAGGGTCAGGCACTTAGAAGTTCACAAGGCTGCATAGGACAGATATGGCTACCCTCTGATTGTACACCAGGGCTTTGAAAAGAGCCCTGAAATTCCGTTGTTTGTATGAGCCCTTCCTTCGGCCAAAGTGACTCCAGGCAAGTCACTTATTATCCCAAACCTCTCTTCTTTCATTCCTTAAATAGTGATAAATGCCATCCATCAACTTGACAGGACCTAGAATCAGCTAGGAGACAAATCACCTTGTGAGAGATTTTATAGATTGGGTTGAGCTGGGAGGACTTCCCTTCATGTGGGCAGCACCATTTCGTGGGCAGGGGTCCAGGACTGAATACAATGAGAGGATTAACTGAGCGCCAACATGTGTCTCTCTCTCTCTGCTTCCTGACTGTGGACACCACGTGGCCAGCTCTGCTGCCACCATGTCTTCCCTGCTGTCATGGACGTTAGCCTCAAACACTGTCAAAACATACTCTTCCTTAAGTTGCTCCATCAGGCATTTTCCCACAGAAGCAGGCAAGGAACTAAAGAAGAAACGAGAAAGGAATCAGAGAATCTGAATCAGAGTATGTGACCATTTCACGCAGCTGGAAGGTCATGAAGCGTTATGAAATCAAGAGGTCCCTAAATGTTTCTGTCATATGTAACATTGTGAAAGTCCAGAGAGGGGGTATGTTGTGGTCAACTTCCTAGTTGCTGCGCAGGAAGAACCCGAGCAAAAGCGGCTTGTGGAGGAACGGGTTTATTTGGCTTACGGACTTGAGGGGAGACTCCATCCTGGCAGGGAAAACGATGGCATGAGCAGAGGGCTGGACATCACCTCTGCCACAGCACTGCAAACAGCGGCAGGAAGGTGTGCCAAACACTGGCAAGGGGAAGCTGGCTTATAACCCCCATAAGCCCACCCCCAACAACACAGCTTCATCGAGGTTGGAAAACCCAAACTGCCATCAGCTGAGGATCGATCTATCAGGACACATTCAATTGTTTGTGGGGGACGCCTGGATCAAACCCTGACAGGGTACCTTTTGATGGCCAGAATGACCAGATGGTTGTACTCACCAATCCTCCCCATCACATACAGGAAATGACAAACCCATGTGCTCCTGCGTCTCTCTCTCTCTCTCTCTCTCTCTCTCTCTCTCTCTCTCTCTCTCTCTCTCTCTCTCTCTCACACACACACACACACACACACACACACACACACACACACACCCTTCCTGTCTATAGGGTGGAGGAGTGTGACTTCCTTCACTGAAGCAGGCCACAGGTTCACCTCCTCTCCAGAGGGGTGAAGGAGAGAACTTCTCTGAACACGGGTGACCTAACCCAGCAGCTGCCGGGGAGCAGCACCGGGATCTGTTGGGCAGAGGAAGGGTGTCAAGAGACTTCCCATCGGCTCCTTTTTTTCCTCTGCGTTTCCGTGATCTCTCACTCTGGCGCCAAGACCCCAACAGTCTTCTGGTTCACTGAGCGCTTTGACTGTCCTACATACACACCCACTTGCCAGCCCATTCTTCCTGGAGAAAGGGCCTGTGGTCCTTCCCGGGAGCTTCCCTACCCTGCATCAATAATTCTGTCACTGCGGCTCACTGGTTTGTAAACACTCTCTGCTCAAGTTGGCACCGGCCTACCATCTGCAGAAGCAACTGGTGAGGAGAATGACCCTAGAGTGTCATCCTGTCAAAAACAACCCTGCACAACTGTGACGAAACATGTATTTTTTTTCATGTTGAAAGTACCTGGATGGAAACACCTCAGCCTCAAATCCAGTTGTTTTCTCCAGGATGGTGATAAATCTGCTCGATGGATGAAAGCCAGCACCCCCCCTCCCAGTTACAACAGCTTGACCCTTGCTTCTGATTAAGTGCTTATAATTTTCTCCCAGCATGTAATTTTTTAATTATGATGTTTGAAGAACATCAGAATTATTTGGGTGATTGTTAACAGTAGAGTCAAAATTCTTTTCTTCTCTCGTGTGCTGGGCACATGGTGGGCACCTGAGAAATCACTGATGAGACTGGAAGAGATCCTCTGAGGGTGGGGGCTGGGCTCCAGGGAAACTCCGAGCAGGATCCGCCTCTCTAGTGCTCCATGTCCCCAGCCTGGATTTAGGACAAAGTATGCACCCAGCATCTTGTCGTCTACAGTGAAATTTCTGCTCATTCACTGAGTTGGTTTTCCTTAGGCCTTGAGAATTGGATACAACAAGCTTTTAAGAGCGAGATTCTGGAAAGGACATATTTACTTGTCAGAGTTAAAGTAATTTCAATTCAAATAAAACATTTTCTGGACAAAAACCAAACACAGAAATCAAAAATATCACACCGATTTCTGGGAAGATGTCCTGAGAGGAGTAGGAGAGGAAATATGGATTTAGGAAGAGTCTCTCCCATGAATGTCAAAAGGCATGGGTTAGCTGGGCGTGGTGGCGCATGCCTTTAATCCCAGCACTTGAGAGGCAGAGGTAGGAGGATTGCTGTGAGTTCAAGGCCACCCCGAGACTACATAGTGAATTCCAGGTCAGCCTGGGCTAGAGCGACACCCTACCTTGAAAAACGAAAAAAAAAAAGGCATGGGTTTCCATCTTTGAAGTTTATGGTGAAACAGTTGACCTAGAAATTAGCATTCCTAATGGGGAGATGGCGAAGTGGGTAAAGTGCTTTCCACACAAACACCAATGGCTGAGTTTGGTGCCCAGCACCCACGTAAAAGGGCAGGTGTGCTGATGAGCTGTAATTCTAGTGCTGGGAGGTGGAGACAGGAGGACCCCCAGGACCCGCTGGCTAGCTAGACTCACCCAGTCAGTAAGCTCTGAGTGGGTTCAGTGACAAGCCATGTTTCAAAAACTAAGGTAGAGAGCAACGGTAACACGTCTGACATTGGCCTCTGACCTCCATATGCACAAATATGCACACACACCTGCACCCACACATATGTGAACTCACACACACACACAGGAAACATTCTCGAATTTTGTTCCACCACTGACTAGCCGCATGGCCTTCCGCAAAAGCTCAGCCACCTAATCTTTACTTTCCTCATGAACGCAGTGATAACTCACATGAAGTATGATCTGTCTCAGAGCCCAGTGTGGTTCTCCACAGAGAGAAAATGCTTGGTACCTCCTCCGGGGACATCTCTCCCCAGCATCAAGGGACAGCCTTCTCCTCTGAACACCAGGAGCAACATTCAAATCTCCACCAGTGGGCCTTCCTCTGGAGCTGTCCTTTCTGGAGATGGCAGCCAGACAAAGTGCACTCTGGGAGTCTCCATTCCAAGGAGCAATTGCCTCCACTCTGAAGTCTTGGCCCTCTGCCTCCATTTTCTGCTTCTGTGATCTGTGTGGGAGTTTTTGTTTGTGGTTCTTTTGTTTGTTTGTTTTGTTTTTCCTGGACTCAGCCATGTGACCCTCAGCCCTGCAAAGGATACTGAATTGCCAATTCAATTTACCTAAAACTGGTGGAGCCTGAAAGCCTGGTCCACATCGACATACAGCTAATCTAATACAAATTGATTTTGGTTTTGAATCCAAGCAAGTCAAGCAATCGCTGTGAAGTTTCCCCTCCCAAACACAAAGGCCCTTGCTTTGCTGCAGCTGGACGGCCATGAGCAGAGCCTTGGAGCAGGTGTCTGCCTTGCATGCTCCTCCTGTCCAGGGGCTCCTGTCCCCAAGCAGCCCTCCAGGCCCCATGCTGGCCTCCCAATCAGCTGTCCCTGCAGCCTCTGTCCTGGCCCTGAGGTCTGATGTCCCTGGCACAGCTCCTCTGGTAGCTACACTCTTGAGTTCCAAGTGACCTGTGTCTGACTCAAGTCCTCTAGATGGGAATCCTACTTCCTGGGTAACCATTTCCAAATTTAGGGGCTGGTTTCCTGAACTGTGGTGCAGGGCTCAGGGCTTTGCAATCCAAGCCCCCTGCCCAGTGCTAACACCTGCCTACAGTTCTTATTCGGGTTTCCTGGACACCGTGACTTTGGGCCTCCTTATTATTACAAAATACTAGTACAAAAATCATTTCAATCTATACAGACGACAACCTCTTGCATGGACTAGCTCTGGTTATCTATGCATTTTTTTCAAAGCATTTTTCCACTGACTTGCCCAGAAAACAACTTAACGCTGGATTTTTGGATGTGACAGAATGACAGGACTAATGTGTAACCGTCTGAGAGTACATGGCAAGAAAGGTCACTATGTCACATGCTTGCAACAAATTAGAAGTCATAAGCTAGCTCTTCTGAGGTTATGTACAAATGTATCAAGATGGCAAAGCCAACCCTAGGGGTTGATGATTAAAGAGACATTGGCAGGAGCAGCGCTTAGTACCTGCAACTCATGCTCTCTAAACTGTGTGAATCCTCAAAATATGGACATGCATCTCCAATCCTGGCACTCCGGAGGCTGAGGGAGGAGGACTTCCAATTGTAGGTAAGTCTGAACCTCATAGCAAGACACTGTCAATAACCCAGGGAGGGAAGGGAGGGAGGAAGGAAGGAAAGAAAGAAGGAAAGAGAAGGAAGGAGAAAAGGACAGAGGATGGGGGAGGGGAGGAAATCAAAGTCCCGAATCACAATGAGTCCGTGGGATGAAGTCAGAACCCAAAGAACGACTGACTCTGGTAGAGCCAGGCCTCAGGGAAGGATGCCTTTCAGCCATGAAAGGTGAAGCCCAGGTCGGCACACTCCACCTGGAAACAGGCAGCAGATGGTCAGCTTCAGTCTCCACGTGGAGATCCAGACAAGGAGACAGGAAGATGGGACGCCAACAACGGATGCTGAAGGGTTCTTGGTGCTGAGACAGGAATCAGTACCTGAATTCTCGTTTATGCTACACTAGTATGGGGCAGACCTTCAGAGTCTGATATGGAGGCATTCTTTGGGAAAACTCGGATGCAGAGACAGATGCCAGGTAACTTGGACCTTCATCCTTGAAAGGTTGGAGCCCAAGGACACGAGATAAATTCCCCAGCACCGCTCCTTTGATGGCCTCGTGGTCCCGAGTGGTGTCACTCAGTGTCCCTTCAATAGCACAGGTTACATGGGCACCGACTGCTTTCCCTCAGAGGTGACTCTCAACACCACTGCCCAGCGTCATCGCTCGTCTCCACTCAATGTCACGACTCGACAGCATCGCGTGACATCCTCGCTCAGTGTCACTGCTCAATATCCTCATTCAACAGCACCGACCAACGTCGTTGTCACCCATTAGCATCCCAACGGCGTCATCACCCATGGGCTTCCTTAAGAGTCACTCCACGGGATCACTAGTGCTGTCGCTGAACATTGTCCCTCAGTGTCACTGTTAGAATGGAAATGACCACGAGAGACCACTCTGAAAGGAAAGGTTTGAATAGGAGGAAAAGCGAGCTGCCGGGCTATTTTCACCAAAGGTGGCGAAAAAGCGCGAGGCCGGTTTAGATCAGGGCTTTTAAGGGGAAAATGCTCAGGTTGGGGTCCAGGTGGTCACATGAGGTTGGGTGGAGGGCCCAGGCGGTCACATGCTCTCAGGGTCAGGAAGGATCGGGAAGGACAGACAGTCCCTCGGGCCAGGTGTGGCTCTTGTTTAGGAGGGAGTCTTTATCTGTGACTCTTGTTGATCCTTCTCTTGAGGCTGGTTGGGGAAGAGGATCAGGGTGGAGTCACCACCTGACCGCATCAATGTCACTCAACCTCGTCCCTCGATGGCCCCACTCATTGTCTTTACTCAGCTCCAAACTTAGTGGCGTCACTCAACAGTGTCGCTCGATGGTGTCCCGAAATGTCTCATACAAAGTCTTCACTCAGTGTCATGACGCAATGGTCCCACATCACTCAGAGGTGTCACTTATGCCTCTCATAGGTGGACTCAACACCCTTACTCAGTGTCATCACTCCACCCCACTGCTCAGTGGCAGCCCTCAATGTCACTCGGGGTGCCGCTGAACCAGACTGCAACGTTCCCTGGACAGCAACATCACTCAATGGCGTTGCTCAGGGGCAACACTCACCATCGTGACACAACGCCATCGTTCAGTGGCATCACGATGGCACCGCACAAAGTCATCCCTCAGTGTCGTCCCTCAACGCCATCACTTAACCCCATCCCTCATAGCACCACTGGCAATGGCTTGAAGCAGTCTCTCAAACTCTTCCATTAGCAATTTATTCCTTGGAAACCTTATTTTAAAATATAGAGATCTAGACGACCCATGGAGGAGGTTATTCAGCGGTTTGGGGAGGGGGGGAAGTGGGGATTTGGGGATAACAACTCATTGTTTGCCCACTAAATATTGTAACTCATTATGGACAATAAAATTAAAAAAAATAAATTAAAAAAATTTTTTAAATAAATAAAAAAATGAAATATAAGGAGATACCATTGCAATAAACTAATACTAATTACAGTGAAGGCCTCAGAGTAAGCGGCCAGGATCCCAGAGCATTTCCCTAAAGCCCACCTGACAGAGGAGTCGCTGATGCGTCTAAGCCACCAGTATCACCAGGCTCGGGGAGTTTGTTCCGTTTTTCAGCGCTAGAGGTGGACCTCAGAGGCTCGCCCGCGCTAGGCAAGTGCTCTGCCCCTGAGCCTCTCCCCAGCCCAGTGCCATCAGAGGAACCACAGTTGCTTTTGGGAAGTCTTCCTCTCTCCCACCATAAGCAAGTACTGATCTTTGAGTCAAAACTGGCTTTAATGATGTCTTGGGCATCGCCAGTCATTGTTGGCCCCGTGGCTGATGCATTTTCACGATTTACGTCTCTCTGCAGACGCACTCCTGCAGAGGCCAGGATCCCTGAACGGGCCAACTGGGAGGTGGCAGTGTGGGAGGGAGAGATTTCAGGTATGGGATGTCACCTGACATCGAGAGGAAAATGGGAAGTGTCTGACCTGTCGGGGACACTGACTTCTGATGGGGACATGCCACTGGGTGGGAGAGAGAGGAAGCTGCTTCTGTACTTCAAGTGGTCCTCTCATGGACGCCATTTCTACAACGCCCAGTCGGGAAACTAGCCTCAGAGGGCAAGCCAGCCAGCCAGTGATGGAAACTGGTTTTCTTTGAGGGACTGGAAAGTCACTATTTGGGTTGGACGATGATTCTGATGAAACCAACCAGTTTAGTGCTCATCTCTCCACTTCCCGCGTCTGGGCAGGCGCCATCCGATTCACAGTCCCTAATGCTGGAGCCAGGAAGCTCGGCTTTGGAGTCCAGCTTTGAGGCCTCTATGTAGCTGAGGAATCAGGTTCGAGCTTCTCCAAGCTCCCTCCAAACTCTGAGCCCTGTTACCTATGGTGCTTCAGAGCAAGGGAGCTCACCCTAGAGGTGGCTGGTCAGGGTCACAGGTCAAGGAACGAAGCATCAATTCGCCCTTACAAGACTAGGAGGCAGCCACAGTCTGGGAGCTAAAACCACAAATCCTTGACTCACAGATGGCTGCTTTGTTCTCTTTAATTCCTGGTTCTGAGGCAGTTTAGGGTTAGCAGGGCCCCTGAAATCAAACCAAAAGTGACTGAAAGTGAGAAAGGCCCTTGAGCCAATGGGTGGGGGGGATCCAACACTTCCTTACCTCTTTTTCCCTAATGGAGTCCTGCCAGCCTCCACCTTGCTGGGGGCCAGAAATAGCAGAAGGGTGTGGTCTTTCCTTATCTCTTCCCTGAAGGAGGTACCCATACCTGCCACCCGGGCTGCAAGAGGCCTAAACTTGTACGTGAGATCCGAACAGACCCGATCAGCCCTCATCCAGTAAACTTCCCTCAAAGTCCTCAATCAGAGGCACCTGAAAAGTTTTCTCATTTCTGGGGACCCTCTTGCTTCACAGCTTATCATCCTTTCTTCTCTTAAGCTCTGTAATAAAAGCTTTCTGAGCCTCACTCCCTACGGTCTGTAGATTTCATTCTTTGAATTCATGGACTAGGGCTTGGAGGCCATGGACTCAGTATGGCTGACCCCAGAGCACCCTAACTTCTGGGTTAAAACCCAACCAAGACTCAAGAATGGCACCACTGATCTCAGAGACGCCCAAATTCCCTTACCGGGTGTTTTGTCCTCGTAACCTTTTGGTGAGCTTTCCCCCATTTTCGGCAACTGCGCCTTCCTCCCTAAATCATCTCCTAACCAGAGTCCCCGTAACACATTTAAGTTACCCTCACAGACTCACTCCACCCCCATGAGAAAATGGGTCACATTATCGTTCTTCCACAGAAATGAAAATCTGAGTTCCCACTCCCTCCAACACACCCCAAGAGGAATGTACTTGTACCATCCACCCCCAGTCCCATCACCTATGGCTCCTGCGGTCATGTGACTGCATTGCAAGCTGGATTTGAACCCAAGATCCCGAGTGTGCGTGTCCCTCAGGAGGGATGTGTCCTCAGCTCCCGCACTGGTAGAAGAGCAGAGCTCCGTGGCCACGCAGCCCCTCTCGTTCACTCAGAACACATTGCTCATCAGAGCCAATTAATCCCCATCCCCCAGTGTATTCCCAGCCTCCACTGGGAATGGGACGTAGGTGGCCCAGGCCAAGCTGTCTCTGAATTTACAAATCACTCTGATTTCTGATTACCCAGCATGCGAGGCACCCTCTGCAGCACATCCTCAAGTGTGTCTGCTCGGAAAGGTGGGTGGTGACTGGTTGAATCAGGGGACAGAGGTCAGAGGTGGAGGCAACTTAGATGATACCCAGGGCAAAGCTCCTCTGCAAGCAAATACCCAGCTGCCTGGAGACTCTGCCTTTTGTTGCTCAGAATCCTGGGTCTTGCTGGGCTCCCCTGGGTGGTCTTGCTGAAACCTGCTTGGGAGAGAGTCGGAGTTCTTCAATATAAACAGAGCATTCTGCCAGCAGGGCAAAGAAGAGGGAGGCCAGAGGTTCCTGGCTGGCCTCTCTGCTTTGCTTCCTCGGGCAGGACAGCTTCTCCTTCCTCGCTCCCTGAAAGGGAACCCGAACTCCTGAAGGGTCTGAGGCTTGTCCTTGACTTCTCTTCTCCTTTGGCCCCTATCTGATCAGCCACGAGTCCTGCTAATCAAACTTCTTTTTTAAAAAATATTTTATTTATTCTTTTCAAGCAGAGATAGATAGATAGATAGATAGATAGATAGATAGATAGATAGATAGAGAGACAGAGAGACAGAGAGACAGAGAATGCATCAGGGCCACCACCTTGTGGGTCTGGCTTATGTGGGTCCTGGGGAATTGAACCTGGGGCCTTAGGCTCTGGACGCAAGTGCCTTAACCACTGAGCCATCTCTCCAGCCCCCTTAACCTTCTTAAAGTGTCCTCACATCCCCCACTTCTCTCTAGCCCCTCTGCTTTCCGGCTCTATTGCCTCTGGCTGGAGGATTGACGCGGCCTTTCAGACGGCCCTCCTCGGCCAGTCTTGCTCTTTAAGACTCCGTCTGGGCTTTGCTGCCCACATGTATGGAAATAGGCAAATAGAAATATGAAACTTTCCAAGTGCAAACAGGACACTCATGCAAAAATATTCATGTCTGTGTGCACACATGCTTGCACACACACACAACTGCACATGTGTGTGTACCAATACGTGTGCCCTATAGAGCCTTGGGCAATGTGGCCCGAAGTGGACTCAAAACTGTCATGGTCATCTTCTTAGTTGCTGAGCAGAAAGAACCCAAACAAAAGCGGCTTGTGGAGGAACGGGTTTATTTGGCTTTTGGACTCGAGGGGAGACTCCATCCTGGCAGGGAAAACGATGGCATGAGCAGAGGGCTGGACATCACCTCTGCCACAGCACTGCAAACAGCGGCAGGAAGGTGTGCCAAACTCTGGCAAGGGGAAGCTGGCTTAGAACCCCATAAGCTCGCCCCCAACAACACAGCTTCATCGAGGTTGTAAAACCCAAACTGCCATCAGCTGAGGATCGATCTCTCAGAACACATTCATTTGTTTGTGGGGGACACCTGGATCAAACCATGACATATAATATCAGCTATGATTTAGACAGATACTGGGAATGAAGTCAATAGTATGTCCCACATAACAAACCTGGCATATGCAAAATATATTTCTATAATGCAGATAACTTCTCTCCTCCCTCCCCTTCGACTCCCTTGCAGCTCATTGCTCTGCCTGCTGTTCCTCTGCAGAGAGGGGACGTCTTCCCTCACTGTGACCTCCCTTACAGGGATCATTGAGACTGAAACGTCACTGAAATGTAACCGCTTAGCTCGGAGCTCTTCCAGAAGCAGGGCCGCTTTTTGCTGTCCCTCTGGGTGACTTTCTTGCGCCCAATGCTCCTCTTTTCAGAGAGAGGCTGAGAAGAGCCCTCCGTGATTCAAGGCACTTTCGCTGGAACAGGAGAGGCAGGTTCCTGAGACTGAGGATCCTTCTCCCTCTCCACTGCAGACACGACAGACCTGCATGGAGAAGCCACGGCCAAGGCCTCTGGGACGGGTGATGCAGACAATGAACGTCATCCCAAAAAGGCTGAAAAGCTTTGGCAATTTACGCCTCCCAGCCTGTTGCCACGATGTGTCTCTCGCCCTGTGGGGCTTCTCTCAGCAGCACCTCCTCTTGTTGTCGCCCCTTTCTCTTCTCGGGTCCATTACCCAGGGGTCTTCGTTGCTGGGATCAAAGACCAGACAGGGAGCAGCTTGCAGTTCCAATGGGTCTGCGCCCCCGGCAGCTTCAGCAGAAGCTGGTCAGGAAACAGTGAAGCGGGGCCGGGCTATAAAACCTCAAGGTCTTTTCCCACCACCCATTCCTTCCAGGAGCCTCCACCTCCAGAAGCTTCTGCCACCTTCCCGAATGTGCCTCCAGCTAGAGAGAAAGTCTTCAAGCCTGCGATCCTGTGGTGCTGAGAAGACACTCAAACCACACAGACTTCTCTCTTCTTATTGGACGCACCTTCCACGTGGAGGTCTCTGTCCCTTGTGGGGATGAGGCGATCAGAAAGGGCCCTGAAGCAGGTAAACATTTTCTGCAGAACCTCTGGTTGCAGAAAGGCCTGGAGAAAGAAGGAAGGGGAGACAAGGTGGTTTTATAATGGCTGGGAACTGCCGGGTCCTAGATCCATCGGATCAGGCCAGCTCTGACCATGCCTGTGAGGGATTGTCTTGGTTAGGCTGAGGTAGGAAGACCCCCCTGAGCTGTGGGGAACAGACCCCGTGCACTTGGGTGCTGGACTGTGTGAAGGAGCCAGCTGGCTGAGCAGCCGCACTGGGCACGGAATGTAACCAGCCCCAACCAGGCCTTCCTTGACATGATCAGTCGAAACTCGGAATTGTAAGCTGAAATCCACTCGTCCTCCCTAAACTGATTTGTGTCATGTATTTTGTCCCAGCAGGAGATGCTAACAAATTCACCAGGGAAAGGGGAGAGTTCGACCAATGGCAGAGACACAATCCAGTGACTGATACTGAGAAGATGTAGAGAATGAGAAGTCGAGAGGCCGGAAGAAAGAGTTCTGGCAGAAATGTTAACGGTCAGGATGGGCTATGGTCATCCGGTCTGTATGCCTCTCAGTCTCCACACCGCTCTCATTTTTGAAAGGTTGAAAAATTTGGTTTTCGGGGCTGCAGAAATGGCTCAGAAGTTAAAGGCACTTGCTTGCAAAGCCAGCCTGCCCAGGTTTGATTCCCCAACAGCTATGTAAAGTCAGATGCACAAAGTGGCACATGTGTCTGGAGTTCCTTCGCAGCGCAAGAGCCCCCCCCCCATATGTGTGTGCATGCATTTAGTCTCGGAGTGAGTAAATAAATACCATTTTAAATAATTTACTTTTCAGTGCTAAAGACCAAACCCATGACCTTGTACTTGCTAGGCAAGCATTCAGCCCCTGAGATAAATCTCTAATCCCCTCATTTTTATGATCTGAACAACTTGGTAGACCATATATATATATATATATATATATATATATATATATATATATATATGGCTGTGGATTTCTCAAATTGCTGTTCCTTATATATATATATATATATATATATATATATATTATATATACATATATATACATCTATATACATATATATATATGGCTGTGGGTTTCTCAAATTGCTGTTCAAATGTTCCTAAAAGCAGGATTTTTCCTCATTATAAAACAGTTTCATTGGAGAAAGAAAGGCAGAAAAGCAGTAAAATTTTAAAGTTACCTATAAGTCTAAAACATGGAAATAACTTCATTTTTGGCATTCATTCCTTTCCCCTTACCCACAACTATGAGTGTTTTCCCTACAATATTGGATATGATTTTGCATTCCATTTTTGTCACTTAGCAGAGTAAAATGAGCACACTTCATGCCACAGAAGATTTCCTGAACCCATGGTTGTTAGCGGCTGCATAACATTACAATCTGTAATTATTACTGTCTCCATTTAACTGTATTCCTCAAGTGTAATCTATTTAATGTTGGTGTAAGTTTTCTTAATAGATTAAACGAAGTGCATTTTTTTCCTTCTGAATTTTGTAAATCAGAACAATCTCCAAGTGGAATTTGAGTTTTCAAAACGGGGCTCTTTGGGCAATGATTTCCAAATGTGCTGATTTTGAAGTTGTGTGTGTGTGTGTGTGTGTGTGTGTGTGTGTGTGTGTGCATTTCCGTGTGTGTGTGCTATGCCATGCGTTTAGAGGCCAGAGGATAACCTTGGGGTGTTGGCTGTCTCCTTGCACCTCATAAAAGTCTCCACCTTTTTGACATGGGGTCCCTCTTGTCAACTTTTGCCATTGGGAAGGCCAGCTAGCCAGCCTCCAAGCTTGGAGACTTTTCCTCCAAATAAGTGGGAGAGTTGGGATTATAGACATGCGCATCAGTTTACACCCAGCTTTACGGGGTGCTGGGGAGTGAACTGAGTCAGCAGGTTGGTCGAACGAGTATCTTTAACAACTCAGCAATTTCCAATGCCTCCAGAATTCTTTTCTTTTCAATAACCATCTCATGGGACTCATTTTCGACAGAAGTTTGGGAAATATTAGCCCAGCTTTTCTTCGAGTGAAGTGCATTTGGAATCCTTCTAGTTCTGTTATAAGCAGTCCTTTGATAAAGATCTTTGGACAGAAAACTTAAGCAGCGGTTCTCATTATTCCTTGAGGGTGAGTTCCAAGGTGTGGAATTCTTGAAAGGATACTCAGGGCTGTGGGAGTGGGCAGGCAGGAAGGAAGACTAGGGAAGTTCAGTAGAGGAGGGGTATGAGCAGAGGATATCACGCACACATCTGGGCGTGTCGTGGGGGAGTCTCGGCACTGGTGGCCAATTAAGATGCAGTAATAAAAGAAGGGGCTTTTGCTTTACTTTGTGAAACACGGGGTTCATTCTCTCTTTCGCTCTTTCTCCCCACTCTGCCTCTCCATTTCTTGCCTGTCCCTAGAGGACAGTGTTATGGCTTTTATTTGAAAAGTCTGTCACGGTTTGATCCAGGGTCCCCCACAAACAAATGAATGTGTTCTGATAGATCGACCCTCAGCTGATGGCAGTTTGGGTTTTACAACCTCGCTGGAGCTGTGTTGTTGGGGTTCTAAGCCAGCTCCCCCTTGCCAGAGTTTGGCACACCTTCCTGCCGCTGTTTGCAGTGCTGTGGCGGAGGTGATGTCCACCCCTCTGCTCATGCCATCGTTTTCCTTGCCAGGATGGAGTCTCCCCTCGAGTCATAAGCCAAATAAACCCATTCCTCCACCAGCCGCTTTTGCTCGGGTTCTTTCTGCTCAGCAACTAAAAAGCTGACCGCAACAAAGTCCTCAGCAAATTTCAGTGACAGCGAGGATGGCGATAGAGAGGCAGTAGCAGGGGAAGGTGGGTCCGAGCAGGAAGCAGTGGCCTCTCTCAGTGGCACGTGGCCTGAACACGTCTTGCATTGGCACCAGCCAGAGTGAGTTTTCAGTGGCCGCATCACACTCTGGCCACCTTGTCAGACTGGGCCATTAACACCTGACCTACAGGGTTATAGCAGTGCTGAGTGAGGAGAGTTGTGTGGGCTGAAGCCCACGATTGCCCGTGTACATGTACACACTGCATAAACATGGCTACAGATACCACTGTTACGGTGACCCAGGGAAAGTAGCCATTTCTTTAAGAAGTCCGGTGTATGTGAGAGTCCTACAGCATGAGGGCACCAGGGTGCTGATGTGCCAGGCTTGCCACACAAGTCCCAGAATCCGTGACCAGAGAACACATCTGCCCTGCAAGAAATGGTGACAACGACAGAAAGAGACACAGCGAGGACAGGGAAGTCGGCCAAGACAGCCAGTGTGCGTCAACAACAGCAACGACAAAAATATTCTTTAGTGGTAAAAGGAGCGTTATCTTTGTCACCGGTCTCTCCCACTGGACACAGTGTGGGGCACTCAGCCTTGGTCACTGGACAGGTTGAAGAACCCAGCCTTGGTCACTGGACAGGTCGAAGAACTCAGCCTTGGTCACTGGACAGGTCGAAGAACTCAGCCTTGGTCACTGGACACAGTGTGCAGCACTCACCTCTCGCCTGTTGACCCCTGCGGAAGGGCAGCAGACCCTCCAATCAAGCAAGTGGCTTCAAAGTGCCATGTCTCCCTGGACTTTCACTCTCTTATTGAAGGAATAATCTTTGAGTTCTTGCCACCATTGCTACCTTTTTCTGGATTCCCAACCCAGAATTCCAAGCTGCATTGGATTCCTGGCAACATCTACATCCTTAGTGTGTAAATGAGCCCAGAGGACTGAAGCGGACAGTGCCGGGCTGGTCCCAGCCCTCCTTCCGGTCCTTTCCTCCTCCCACCTTCCCCATCATTCTCAGGGCTGCTGGGAGTAACGAGTGTTAAAAACCATTAGATCTATTTAGAGGGAAGGCCAATTTACTGTGATTAAATGCAAGGTAGTGTTCAATTAACAGAAGATAAACAGAACATATAAACCCACTACGATAATTTTTCAATCAAAAGTTAGAGCACACATAGGCTGCTGCGATAATCATTTACTAATTTAATGATGATGGAGCCCTTTAAGATCTCGCCATTCTCCGAGAGAGCTTATGAAGGACAGCCCTCATGTTAATTAGAGCTGCTTCATTAACATGTTAGCCAAAAGACCACACTTTGTGACGTTCTTCAGGGAGCCTCCGAGAGTTGATAGAAGCGAGTGACTTGGAGCATTTTCCCCTTAAGTTAATGAAGGGTATGACACAGAAATCACTAGCAAGGGCCATAAGGTGACAGTCAGGGGAAGAAAGAAAGGTTTGGGGTTCTTTATGGGAGCGGGGCAGATGGCTCTGGGTGACGTGCGCAGACATGTGGGTCCTCCCTCATCTATGTGCCCTGTGGTAGCAAAGACACGCCCACGCCAACTTGACAAGCTCTGTTTGGTGGACAGACGACTGCTGTTCACACCTCTGGGTCCGCCTGACAGAATGACATCACCTCCCCCGGTGTCACAGCTTCAGGCTTCAGTCGAGCCTGGAACCAGTGATGAATTCACCGACGCACCTTCTCTGAGAGGGGTGACCCTCATTCAGCCCAGTTCTTCTTGGGCCTGGTTTCTGGGTCCTGGAAAATGTGTGCCCTGTGCTCCAACCTGCCTGGAGATTTTAGAAGCCAGGGGCCCCTGATTCTCGGGGTAGCGGCTCTCAAAGTCTGAGCTCCTTGGAAAAACTATGCATCTTTCAAAATTACTGTGCACAATCCCTGGCCCTCACTCTCAGGCCTTCTGTCAGTTTGAGGCTTGAGGTGAGCCTGGAGACTTTGCATAGTTTCCTCCACCCGGATGATATTAGCATTCAGCCCAGAGGAGGGATCACTCATCTCGACACAAGTCCCAGATCTCGGGTGGATGAAAGGTCCTGAGCCCTGCAGCAAAATGACGGGCTTGGGCCAGCCTGTGCCTGGCAGGACTGCTGGCCGTGGAGACATGGGGTAGGAGGAACACGGTATTTGACATCAATAGTCCTGGGTTTGAATCCCGGCACTGCCACTTAACTGTCTCTGCTCTGTGAAATGGAGGCTACAAGCTCGCCTGTGACTCTGTAGGAGAAAAAAAATGAAATAATAGGCAAAGGGCTGCAATCTAAGGAATTGAGCTGAAAGTGAAGGAATGGTGTTGCAGTCAGCTTTCTAGTTGCTGCACAGAAAGAACCCAAGCAAAGGCGGCTTGTGGAGGAACGGGTTTATTTGGCTTACGGACTCGGGGGGAGACTCCATTCTGGCAGGGAAAACGATGGCATGAGCAGAGGGCTGGACATCACCTCTGCCACAGCACTGCAAACAGCGGCAGGAAGGTGTGCCAACCACTGGCAAGGGGAAGCTGGCTTATAACCCCATAAGCCCACCCCCAACAACACAGCTCCATCGAGGTTGTAAAACCCAAACTGCCATCAGCTGAGGAGCGATCCATCAGAACACATTCATTTGTTTGTGGGGGACCCCTGGATCAAACCATGACAAATGGTTTATGCCATAGTTGGGTGATAACTAGCAAGATCAGAAGTAAGTGACAGAAAGAGAGAGAGCTGTGACCCACCCCTTGGAACTGCTCTAGGTGGCTAAAGGCACTGTGAGTGTTTTTCAGGAGTGCCTTCAACAAAGCCAGGGTCCTGCTGGTAACTGCGGGATCATGGGGGTCTTCAGACGCCATAAACCCACAGGGCCTGTCTCATGCCGTTTTCTGCCAGGGGCTAAGCGACAGGGGAATTCCATCTACGTAGCTATGGGAAGTTGTCATCCCATCCAGGGTGGGATGGGACTTTTGGGCGATATGACCGCTCCCGTGTTATCCATGCTTCTGTAACAAACCCCTCACTTGTAGGTAACAAGCCCGTTGAACTCCTTGGTAGGAGCGATGGCTCAGCAGTTAAAGGCACTTGCGCATAAAACCTACAGGGAGGTTCAGTTCGCTAACCACCCACAGAAAGCCTACCTGACATTAATTTGTAGTGGAGGACCCCCCTCCTACACACACACAAATCAACAAAAAATTTAAAAACTTAAAGTCATTGGTTCAACAAGCTGGACTTGGGTGCAATCCTTGCTTGTCTGTCATTGCTGTCCTATTGTGGGGTAGTAAATGTTTACTTATGTCTCCTCGGGAAAAGTTCTTGTAATGGATTCCCAGGCTGGCCAAGTGTGGGTGGGTGCGTTTCTTAATTGTTCATCTGAGGACATACGTGAGGTAGACAAAGAAAGCCCCCTCACCCAGGCATGGTGTGAGGCAAGGGGTTGGCTATGTAGGAAGAGAGCCGACTTAACACACCAGAGGACGGAAGTCGCATATGTGGCCAGTGGACACCTGGGTTTCTAGAAGTCCTAAGACGACACGGAATGTCCATGAAGTGTTCTGCCATGTTTCCTACAAACGCTGTTGACCTGTTGGCATTGTCCCACTCCTGCTCCCTAGTGGACACACCTGTGGCCCCTATGTTTCCAAAGGGCCCTTGGCTGGTAACTGCCAGAGAACCAAAGAAGGGCTTAGTTACCAGGCCTGCCTGTGGACCACCAGCCTGCCATCACTGGCAGAGGCCACCCCCACCATCTTTCCAGCTCTCACAACAGCCCACTAACCAAAGAGCCCCCTCCCCTCCGATGTCTGAACACTGGCTGTGTGAACGTGGCCGGAACAGGGAGCGGTGGAAGGAAAGGTCAGAACCGATCTGAAGCTGGGCTTTGTGGCAGCAATGGCTTTTAAAGACACGAGTCTCCAGATTCTAAGCCCCTAAAGATAAAAATATATAGAAAAATGTACAAATGACTTTACGACTTTGATGATGGAAATGTCCATATGAACTGGTGAGGAAGACTAAAGATATTGTGATAAAGAGGACGCTTTGAAATTGTGCTGCAGAAAAAAACTGTGTCATGAGATATGAATGTAGCAGAACCCTGATAAAAGCCATGTCGTTCTTTCGCCATCGAAGCTACGGAGGCATGAAAGGGACCACGGGGCCTGGAGATCCTGGAGCCTTTCAAGCTGGCTTATTAACATGCATCAGCGTCTTCCTCAAGATGGGCCTGGCCAAAGGTTATCAACAGAAACTTAATTTAATGAGCCCAGAACACAGAGCCAGGAGTCCCGCAATGCCGGCACAGGCAGAAATCTGGGGCAAGGGAGTCTCGTTCTCTGAAGAGGAGAAACAAAGATAAACTCATTAAAGCAGAAGGCACTCCATTGGCTTAATCCTCGGAGCAGCAGTCTCCCAGTATGGGGGCCTCCTGCTCACTCATTTCAGAGACTAAAACTTTCCCCTGCCCAGATTAGAACCTTTGTAATAAAGGCCTTCGAGCAAAGGGGAGCTAGAGGGAAGGCGGGCAGACCAGCACCCTGGCTGAGTTGGGACCCACCGCTGATGGCTCTGCAGTCCAACAGGGATCGCAGGCTATGCTTCTTTCATGAGACTCACAAAAGATCTGGGCTAGGGACTTTCATCACGGTTATGTGCAGGCAAATAAGAATTTTTTTTAAATATAAATTTATTGTCCATAATGAGTTACATTATTTAGTGGGCAAACCATGCGTTGTTATCCCAAATTCCCCAATTTCCCCCCCTTCCCCTCCCTGATCAGTTGGATATCCTCCTCCGTGGGCTGTCTGTGTTAGTCCTTGTGGCAAGGGATCCTGGCTAGCCTAGTACTCAGCCTGGTTGCAAACCAGATGATAGGCAGGATGCTCAAACAAAGACCTAAGAATAAGCCGTCCCTGGCGAGAAGGAGAAGGCTGTTGGAGTGGATGAGAAAGGACCACATGTCAGCAGGCTGAGAGGAGGCACGTCCATCGTGAGATGGGGACAGACCCTCTCAGGACAGCAGAGGCCCTGCTCCGTGAGGGCTGCCTTACTGAAGGGTGTCTGCTGCAAGAGCCGAATGTTCAGCTGAAGCAGGAAACTGGAACCAACATATGGAATTCTCCCTTTTGCATCCTAGTAGATTGGTTTGCTTGGGTTCGCTTCTTTATTTTGAGAGTTGTAGAAGTCTGTCATTCAAGAAAAATACGTCTGGGGAGGTGCTGCCATAGACGGTCAATTTGATGGCTGACACCAGCTGTAGGTGCTGGTCCTGGAAGCCAGAGAGCAAAGCAGCGGCTGGAAGGTGTGATAGCCCACACCCCTGAGTGGTCTTTGGAAAAAAGCACCCTCCCACTGGGGTCACCACGTGCATCCGCCGGTTTCTCATTGCTATGGACAAACGCCTAACCAGAAGCCGCTTAAGGAAAAAAGGGTTTATTTTCGCTTACGGTTTCAGAGGTATCGTCCATCATGACAAAGAAGGCACAGTGACAGGAGCAGGAAGCCGAGCTGCTCACATTGCAGCCAGAGCCAGTACGCAAGGGCAGACAGGAAGTGGGCTATAAAACCTCAAGGCCTACCTCCCAGCTACCCACCTCCTCCAACAAGACCCTGTCTCCTAAAGGCTCCACGGCCTTCCCAAACGCCACCCCCACTGGGAACCAAGTCTTCAAACGCATGAACCTGAAGGGGACGTTCCACATTTACATGATAACTTCCTGCGAATGCCGGTGCCTGCAGTGCAATCCGTAGCGCTCTGCACCATTCGGAATAAGCACGTCCTTGATCTCACCTCTCAGGTTGTAGAGTGTGAACCTGCAGGGACATCACACCAAACTCCCTGTCACACATCCTTAGTCCTCATCTAAACAGACTCCAAGGGACAGAAAGCAAATCCATAGGGACCCAGTTCACTAATTCGCAGGATATCACCGGCTGACTGCCTTTTGGATGGACTTCCAGTGTATTCAATTGTAGCTCTGTGGCTTTATAATTATTACACAGAAGGAACTGGAAAAAAAAAGTCATACCTTGCTGACCACAAGCCAATTAGCATAGATCCAGTGGGTTTTGATTCGGATGTGATTCAGCCTGGGAACACTTACTCTGTAATTCCTACTAGAAAACTGTGTTCTGTAAGTTCCAGTGCTTGTTGGCTCCTGAGAATCGTCCAGAAGAGTTAATTGCTGGGCTGGGATTTCTGCACTTGACTGGTATAATAACAAAGCGATTTCCCTTTCAGAAGGTTCGGGGGCCATGATGCCTGGCTGGTCTGTGAAACGGTAGCTCACCTGGGCAACCCACGTAGTGGAAAGCAACGGAGAGCAAGAACTGGAAATCAGCAGGAGAAAGCTGTCTGGGCATCGCAAATCAAGCAATGAGTATTTTCCATGGAAGCACAAAAGGGACAGAAAAATGGGACCCCAGTCTCTTCTTCGAAAACATATACAGGAATGAGTTACTGAATATGAGAACTGTATTTCAGAGACTCGGAAACTATGGACCAAGAAATTGCCATAAATATTGAATGAGAAGCAAGATAAAGAAAGACAAAGGGGATACATACTTTTAACACGGTATTAAAATGCATCACAGGGCTGAAGAGATGGCTTAGCGGTTAAGGCGTTTGCCTGCAATGTAGAAGGACCGGAATTCGATTCCCCAGTGCCCATATACACAAGAGGGCGCATGTGTCTGGAGTTCATTTGCAGTGGCGGGAGGTCCTGGCACGCCCTCTCTCTCTGTCTCTGTCTTTCTTTCTCTCTCTCTCTGTCTTTCTCTCTCTCTCAAATAAATAAATAAAACATTAAAAAAGAAGCAGACAATTTTAAAAAAATGCATCACAAATATTTATAAATTCCAATGATATTTCTATTTCAAAGTGTGTGTGGACATGTGAGAGTTATGCTCGCTGTCAGAGTACATGTGTGTGTGGACATGTGAAGGCAGTGCTGTCTTTGTACATGTGTGTGGAGGCATGTGAGCGCCATGTGCACGGTCACCGCACAGGTCCAGAGGTCGCAGGACACGCTTCACATCTGTCTTCATTCGTCTTCATATTTCAACGCATGCAGTGTCCCTCGGATATAACTCCACTTTTGACTGCCAACAGTTCTATTTTCTTTTTTTTTAAATATATATTTATTGTCCATAATGAGTTACATTATTTAGTGGGCAAGCCATGCGTTGTTATCCCGAATTCCCCAATACCCCCCTCCCCATCCCTGATCAGTTGGATCTCCTCCTCCGTGGGCTGTCTGGATTAGTCCTTGTGGCAAGGGATCCTGGATATCCTAGTACTCAGCCCGGTCTTCCTGGCCCAAGTGTGTTGTTACTGTACAGTTCTATTTTCTAAGGGTGATATTAAAAAGGAAGTCTGGATCTCATGGACCACCCTCCGGGACAATCTCGGTATGTGAGACTAAGGAGCACCCTGGTATATCCCTCAGAATTAGAGGGCTGTCCCCAAATGGACCTGCAGCGCTGAGCTGGGAGACGCCCATGTCCTCAGTTATATCTGGCTCAGCCTACCAAGCAGAAGATGGTTGAGTCTTCAGAGTAAGAATGGCTGCCTCTGACTTGCTCAGGAATCTGCCAGAGGAAGACTGAACTGCTGAGAGAGACATGAGGACACCAGGCAGCCGTCTAATCAACATCTTCATAGGAAGTTACCGTGCTTGGCTCATTTGTCTGCTGAACAGGGCATCAGCCCGGCCAGGGTGCTGCCAGCTCTTCTTCCAAATCAGAGACAATCTGCTGACTTGAAAATAAAGGCTAGAAGAGAGAAGGGGCCCGTCTGGTCAATGATTTATTCATGGAGCCCAGAAAAGGCTCCCCCCTGATAATGGCATTTTTCCTGGGTTCTAACCCTTCAATCTTCCTCCAGCCTGGGAATATATGTTTCTCTCCTCCATGTATTTTTCAGTGTTTTTCATTACCGTGTGACACACAGCTCACCCCAATCTGCAGCGTGAGATCTCGGTGTGGTTGCTCCCAGAGGCAGGGTTGATGCTCTGTCGTGCTTGCGGTTCTGATTGGCTGCTCCCCTTCGTGCTGCCTTCCTCCCACCCAGGAGGAGGAGCTCTGGGCAGCTCAGGGGGAACGGGGCTTGCACCACTGGCCACGGCCACAGTGGGTGCACAAATGCCTTCTTGCATAAACGGCCCAAGGGTGGCCTACTTCTCATCTCAACCATGTTCTTGGTTTCAGGGTGCCACAGACTTTAAAATTATCACCTGTGAGTCCATAAAGAGCTGGAGAATGGGGAAATGTCATATGTCAGAGTTATGGTGTGTGGGAACAAGGCAACCTAAGCCTCTAAGGCTCTGTGGGAGTAGTGTGGATGCCTCATAAAGCAGAGCAACAACGTGAAGGTTTTCAGGTCACCCCAGCATTGTGACAAGATCACAGTCTCAACCACACTGGAGTGAAGTGTGGCTCTGAGTGAGAGACAAAGCCACCCACCTGTCTCTCAGCGGTTCTGGGGAGAAACTGGCATCACAGGACAGCATTGCTTGCAGAGCCTTTCCTGAGGCAGCTGTGCGCTTGGTTCTGACTCTCTCGGCTCATACACCATAGGACAGACGTCACCTTCCGGAGGAGCTTTTCCTCTCTGGATTCCAAGCACACCGCGTGGTTTTATTTGTTACATGGCTTCTAAGTGTGTGGCAGCAGTTTCTCCCGTGGACATGGGAGTCCCTGTAATTACGCAGGACCAAGGCTCTGAGCTCTGCATACTGAGCACCAGACGCAGCACCTGACCCTCGCATGTGGGTGAGCGCTAGCTACCAACTCTGCTTATTGGTGTGGCCACACACTGATGCCATTTCCCTGCCCTCCAGTCCGGGCAGGTCGGGCCCTTCCCAACCTCAGAAACTCTAGTTGCTGGTCCTGGCCTGCAGCTTGTCTAGAGCTTGGGGACCATTCTTTCCAACAGTGATTCCCACGGACATCTCCTAGGAAGTAGCCCCAGATTCTGAAGAACAGCTTCTCTTCCATCCTTTGGCATTTCTTGGGGTCATGGCGGAAGAGAGGCGATTGAAGAGTGGAGCCTCCCAGCATGGCTGAGGAGGGAAACGAGGCATCCTGCCATTGACGATTCTCGTGGAGCAGGTTCCTGCATAGGTAAGGGGAACTTTGCTGATGCGACCAACTCTGATCAGCACCTGGCAATACTTGGCACCCAAAAGAAACTTTTCTCGTGATCAGGTATCCCTTCAATTAGCACAACAGGTAGAAACAGGAGGTCAGCTCTACTTCGGTGAATCTATTTTCTCCTTAAGCAATAAGGCCTGACCAAAACCCACACATTTTCCTTTCTTAGCTAAAGATATTCCACCCCAAGAAGTCAGGAAATGACTAGAATCGTCTGATGGCAGACTCCATTAGCAACATCTCAATGCTCTCTAAACAGAACCCTCCCGGAGATGCCAGATTCAGCAGTTCTGAGATGTGCCCACGGAGACCGTGATATGAATCAAATTCATGGGCGAGGCTGAGGCCAAAACGCTTAAGGCCAGCGCCTGCTAACATGCTCCTCCCCATTACAGGGAGAGCGCCAGCCCCAGTGCAATGTGACATCATCAATCTAAGTAGGCAAGCGGAATAGATTTCCCGATTACCAAGGTAAGCCATGCATCAAGCGGCAGCGAGCCTGGTCATTGCTGATCATTTAAATTTAGAAGACTGAGCTCAGTGACATTATCAGACCCACATTAGAGAGTGACTTCTCTCTGCTACCGGGAATGTATCGGTGTTCCCTGCAGGATTTATGACTCTGGGAAGCTTCGGGAAGGGTTGCGGCTGCAGCTCTCTGTGGCACCAGCTACCATTCATCATCCCACAAGCCTCCCTTGGCCAAGCTTGGAGCGGGGGCATCTGATTTCTTTCTTTGCTGGAGCCCTTCAGTGGCCAAGTCCACAGCCAGACCAAGTATCTAGAAATGACATATTATTTATTTATTTCCAGTTATTTCCCTTTGATTTTGTTTTGGGGAAACATACCTGTTCCCGCACTCTGTAATAGCTCTCTGAACTCAGAGATGAGTTTTGTTCCTGAGATAAATGCTTACCCAGCTTTTTCTGGGGCTGAGGACCAAGCTTGGGCCTTGTCATGGTTTGATCCAGGTGTCCCCCACAAACAATTGAATGTGTTCTGATAGATTGATCCTCAGCTGATGGCAATTCGGGAATTAGAACCTCACTAGAGCTGTGTTGTTGGGGCGGGCTTTTGGGGGTTCTAAGCCAGCTCCCCCTTGCCAGTATTTGGCACACCTTCCTGCCTCTGTTTGCAGTGCTGTGGCAGAGGTGATGTCCAGCCCTCTGCTCATGCCATCGTTTTCCCTGCCAGAATGGAGTCTCTCCTCGAGTCCGTAAGCCAAATAAACCCATTCCTCCACCAGCCGCTTTTGTTTGGGTTCTTCCTGCGCAGCAACTAGAAAGCTGACCACAACAGGCCTTGTACATGCTAGGAAGATGGCCTACCACTGAGCCACGCCTCTAGCCTGAGATATAAGCTTCATATCCATCCCAAATTTTCTTCTCTTGTTCTGTAGAGAGGACCAGACATGTGAATTCAGAATGAAGTCCTCAGGTGATCATGGATGGACCATAACTAATAATCAGTGGTTGAAAAGGCCCCATCTGAAAAAATTAGGATTAAGGCATAGATTTAAAGATTTCCTGTGGCGATTTGATATGGACTATGCCCCATAGAAGCATGTGTTTAAATGCTTGCTAACCAGTAGGTAATGCTGTTCAGGAAGCGTGTAGAAGTGGAGTCTTCCTGAGGGAACTGGGGGATACATAGTCCAGCCCTGCTCAGTGTGCTTGTAGTTTCTACTTCATCCCCGCCATGTGAAGGTGTGGCACAGCCGTCTGCTCCTAGATGCTTTCTCTGCCATGATGGAAGGTCCTCTTGATCTGTGAGGCAAAATAAACCCTTTCCTTCCAGAAGCTGCTTCTGGTCAGGTATTTTTTTTCCTGACCAAAAGCAGGGAATAAGAAGGTAACTTTATACACTTCCCATCAACACAATCACTAAACAAGGAATTTCAAACTGGCCTTGGGATCCAAGCTAGAGACGTGCACGGAGAACAGCCCCATTCTTCTATCTGAGAGCACCAGAGCCCCTTGGAGACTTTGTAAGCTTGTGAATTCTGACAGGTAGATCCTGCATGCAGCCTGGGACTCTGTTTCACTGACAGGCTCCCAAGGGATGACAGTGTTCCTGGCCTAAGGTCCACAGCTGAAGTAGCAAGGTTTTATAAAAATGCTTCTCACCCTTACCTTCACGTTAGAGTCACTGTGAAAGCTTTTTAAATTTCCAATGCAAACCCCACCTTGGGCCAATCAAACTAGAAGGTCTAGCGATGGGCCCAGTCACCTATGTTTTTAAATTTCCCATGTGATTCCACTGTATACCAAGGTTGAAAATCACTAATCTATATGCTATCTATATGATAAAAAGTTTTTCCCCTGTGGCCAAATCCAGGAGTTATTTAATCTTGTCTGTTGGTCAAGTATAGAAATTACCTTCTCAGTGAGTTGTTGGTCAAGGAGGCCCCCCGAGTGCCCCAAATTAATACAGGGTATTGCCAAGGCTCTTGATTGACCACCAGAACTAAACAGTAAGACTCTCGCTAAGATACCGCATTCTTTGATTGCTGTACACTGAGAATGAAGTTGGAAGTGAGCTGGAAGTCTCCTCCCTGCTGGCCGCCAGGTTGCTGGAAAGTGCTGGGTAGGCTTCTTGGGGACAAAAGTCATCAACTGTCTGAACCAGCAGTGGACCCTTTGAGCTACACAACCAGCCAGTTAAGATATGCCCACTGGTGCCATACTGGCATGATTTATGGGCGTAACCAACTCCTCTCAGATTGGAATTTTGGCCTTCTCCATGGGAGAGAATTTATGTCTGATTCTTAAAACCTTGTTGTTTAAAATAGCTGGGAAGATCATAGATTCTAGAGGGCAGAGTACTTCTGGAGAAGCTGACCCCACTCCCTGCTCCTGGTATGAAGCTGAGAAGTCCAGAGGTTATTGTATTGGATCCTCAGCTCCTTCACAGTGGCTGTTGACACCTGTGATAGAATGTGGGATAAGGGGGATGGCAGTACAGCCCTTGGAAGTGACTGGTAACTATAAATGTATGGGACCCAATGCCAGTACAGCCCCTGGAAGTGACTGTTAACTACAGATGCATGGGACCCAATGTTTCTCACGTTTCTCTGACTTAGATGAATTGAAAGAACTCCTCTCTCTCTCTCTCTCTCTCTCTCTCTCTCTCTCTCTCTCTCTCTCTCTCTCTCTCTCATCTATCTATCTTAGGGTCTTGCACATGGTGCACAGTCTCTGCACTGAACTCCACCCCAGCCAAGTGAAGACATCTTGTTTTATACAGAACAAGGTTTGAGTGATAAAGCCAACCACTCGTAACTATACACGCATACGAACATAGCTACCAAAATTGACAAGATCTGTCCCACCCTTCTTAACTTTCTTCCTCTCTATTTCCCGTGACACAATCTGTGGAGAGAGGTGAAGGACGTGACCTTAGGGTCATAATCCTGTGTCTACCGTCTCCTGAGAACGGTGACCTTGGATTGATCCCCAGCTTTAGCTGAGCCGTGGCTGAGTGATGCTTAGTAGGATAAGAGTATCTGTGTTGTGCAGGTTTTGTGAGCACTGAATGATAGAATGGACGGAAACCATTAGACGGCTGATCTCTGTGTCTTTTGCAGGAGTCGCCCATGGTGAATCCAGGCTTGGCTGGCGGACTGCTGAGGCTGGCAAAGTCTCCTTGTGTGAAGACATTTCTGAGTTGTCTGGAGCAATGGAAATGGAGGAAGGGACACAAATCACTCTTTGCAAGCTAAGGGAAAGGGAGGGGGAGAAAAGAGAGGTGTAATCTAAATGATTTTTTAATTATTTTGTGATTCACCTCATCATTAAGGAGACAAGGGAAACCCCTCAGACACAGTGATCTACTCTCATTGATTTTCACATATATTTTATGAAGCTAGGAAAAGCTTTTCAAATATGCTAACACCATTGAACATCTAAGAGAATTCAGGGAAGGAAGCCACCTGTGAACTCAGAGTCTGCACAGACTGAGGACGACAACACCTGCAGGTATGTTGGATCCTAATGTTGTCTAGAATCGCTAGGCCAACTGACTGTTCTATCCACTCTTTCCCCCAAAGTCCTCATCTCCAGCTGCAAATTTAAGGGTGATTTAAGTTGTGTCTCCTCAAACGTGAGCTTGTCTCTGTTACTTTCATCTTATCAGCCTCAGTGTATCCAGAATAAATGTGGTCCATGTCTCAGCAGTGCACCAGGTCCTTCGAGGGGGACACCAAACAACCTGCATTGAGTTTATAATCTCTTGAAGACCCATTTGCAGAAACGATTTAATGAGAAGCAAACGGGAGATCATGCAAACCCCAGGGCCCCGCAGGAGCCACAAAGGAAAAGTGAGAAAGCGTTGAACTCCACAGGATGACTGCAGCCCTTAGCTCCTCACTGAGGCCCTAAATCTCCAACCGGAAGCAGCTTATGGGAGGAAATGGTCTATTTCAGCTCCTAGTTTCAAAGGAAAGTTTTATTATGGTGAGGATGGCATGGCAGAGCAGGCAACCAGGCCATCACATCTTGCCACAGTATCAGAAAGGAAGCAGCAGTACAGAGTAGCGCTGGTAAGTGGCCCAAGGCCCACCTCCAGGGACAGACCACCTCAGGCAAGCGGAGCCCAAGCAGAAGGCTTCACGCCAAAGGCTATGAGGGACATTGGCCTTTAAGCCACCACCACCACACTCCAGGTGAAGTGGAATGGAGGCTTCTACTCCAGACGGAGCCCAGCATGTTCCTTGGCCATGGCCAAGGTGTTCCAACACTCCATCAAGTGTCTTCGTGTCCAGTCACTAAGCGTCCATGTTCCCAAAGGCTGGAGTGACCCACTCTGAATCAACTGCTTCCCACCTGGTAAAGTTGGAATTGGTAGTCATGTTAAAATGCGTGTGCTGATGCGGACAACGGCTTGGGTTGCTTCCCATTTGATTTTAGATTAAACTACACACAGCTGAACATCTGGTAGAAAGCAAAGGAAAAATATCTTCCTGAGTGGATCCAAGGAACAGATTTCCCAACTACAGCGGAGGGTCCTCTGTCAGGAGCTAATGCAGCCATGACCCCAGTGCTGGAGCAGAGAGGGAGAGTTGGGAGAGGAAATTCCACCGTCACAAAATTGATACCATTTGCCTTGTTTTGCCATTCTTGCCTCCCCGAACCATACTAAAACCCGAGCCCAAGGAATAATACCTTTAAAGTAATGTCAACAAAGACACTCTAATTTACTTGAATACCTTGTATATCTTATTACTTTCTAATGCACGTGTGTGTGTGTATGTGTGTGTGTGTGTGTGTTCGCGTGTGCGTGTGTGCGTGTGTAAGTGCAGGTGGGGGCCAGAGGGCAACCTCAGGTGCTAATCCTCAAGAATGCTGTTCACCTCCTTCGATCCAGGGTCTCTCACTGACCTAGAGCTCACCAATTAGGCTCCATTAGATGGCCCAGTAAGCTACCGGGATCCTCCTGTCTCCGCCTCCTCAGCACTGAAATTATAGATGAAATTATTATACACATGGTATTTTACATGAGTCCTGGGGATTGAACGCAGGTCCTCATGCTTGTGAGTACTTTACTAACTGGACCAACTCAACAATAGAGCATGGTATAAGGTCTAATTGAAATAGTGCAATCTAGGTGGGGACAGAAGCCATTTCCTCTTCCTCGTGACTCAGAGATTCTTTCCAATGGCCCACAATTATTGAATGAGAAATGTTTCATAAGAGGACTGAGTTTTAATGAGCAGTGATTTAGGTTTGGAACCCATGAAACCATGAAATGGAAATACAAGAGCTAAAGGAACAAAGTGATCAATACCCTTACGTAGCTGTCTGTGGTCCTTGTGTTTACAGCTAACCTACAAGGCAGGATGTGCTCGCTGGCGCAATAGTGGGCGGCCATGTGAGTGACCAGCCACGTTCTGATTGGATTTGAGACCTGCCCTAACCAGACACATGAGAAAATTCGTGACTGGTAGGTACTGTAAACCTGGTGAAAAGCCCATGGCTGGGGAGCCTAGGGGGGAATCTACTACGGCTGTTTTGCTAAATCTTGAGCTAAATTTTGTCAAGCTAGCTTCTAAATTCTCTCCTCAGTCTGGGTCACAGAAGCATCTTTTTCAGTGGGCAGAGAATAATGCAGAGACAGATTGCTGGAGAAAGAGTGGAGTAAGCGCCTACTGTGTACTCAGCCTCGTGGAACACTGCAGAATGGGGGCAGAAAGAATGCAGAGCTAGAGAATGTGGAGGAGGGCTGTGAACAGTCTCTGGTGCAGAGTGGCCACAGCAACGGTGGGTTCCTCCACACAGGATGGAGTCTATCAACATCCATCATGGAGGAGGGAAAGGCTCATGAGGCCAAGCCTCCAAGAGAAGGTCCTGACAGTTAACAGTTGCAGTGGGAGGGAGACTTTCTGTAGGGGTGGAGCCGCTGGAAAGTTATTCGTGGTCCAGTAAATGAGTTCCCACTCATGCTCATAGAGGTAACCCCAATTAAACTCAGAGTTTTACACACACACATAATAAATAAATAAATAAATAAGTAAATAAATAAATAAATCATAACTTTTTCAAAGAAAGAAAGTCAAAGACACAAGAAGATGTTTCCCCAAAGTTCAGAGACGGACTGGAAACATCAAATAAAAGGCAAAGAATCCACAACTTATGAAGTCTCCTGAGAGAGAAAATTGTAGAATCAGTAGTCCTTCCATAGGATTGGAGAATTCACACACACAAAAAAAACCATTAAGTTATGTTCAGGGAGACAGAATCTTTATACTACTTCTAGATCATTAAGTTTAAAAAAAACTTTGAAAACCTGAGTGATCTGTAGAAAAGGCCATTGTAGGAGAGTGAATCTGTTCACGACAAGAAGGTAGACTAAGGGCAGAAGAGACTGCACTCAGCACCTTGGGTGCTCAGCAAACTTGCTAGAGTAATAATCTGTCCGAAGGTTATTAAAGCACAAGCAACGCTGGAAGCGATGGAAGAGTACTTGGAGTGGACACTGGAGCCTTCCCCAAGGGTTTGAGGGCAAGAAAAAGAGACGATTCCCTGGGAGGGGAACAGCCTGGACAATCCAGAACAGACTCGTGCTAACAATGAATGGAGGAAAATGAAGGCAGGTTATACAGAGTTAGCAACAGGAATGGCTCCATTCGCTGACTATCAGTACGTGCCCATCACCATCCCCCACAGCCCCATCTAAATCAATCGTCACAATTTCTGTTTTAGCCATTGTCACTTTCTGTTATATTGTAGCAAACTAAGCTTAGGGTAAATCAGTACCTAAGGTCACAAAGTTGTCATGGCGGTAGAATGAAAATTCAGCCTTAAACATGTTGGAATAGACTATCACAAAACAAAGGGGTGGATGTAATTTTGAAAACAAGCTTGGAATAATAAAATCAACTGAAAGCATCATTTCTGGGACCTTGGACCTTGAAAGTCACCAAACTGCCACCCAAAGAACAATGCAATTGATTGTCTTTGAAGAATAAAAATATAAGCATATGGTTGTTGAGCTTTTACACTGTAACCCTCTGTCAGCCTTTTGTTGCTGTGACAAAATGCTTGAGTTAACAACTCAAGAGATGAAAGTCAAACTGTGGAGGATCCACATGGAACCCCACAGAGAATGACTGGATGAACAAGGGGCCCACAGCCACAGCCATTCAATCAACAAAGGATAAGCCAGTGAGACAGAAACCAGCGAATCTCGACACGGGAACCCCTAAGCTCACAACATTAAAGAAGCCTTGACACTCACCCACCACGACTCAGGGAACTGAGCGGAAGAGGGGGCGGAAAGATGGTGAGAGTCGTGGTGGGGGAGAATATCAGAGACTTGGCAGCCCTCAGTAACAACACACCTGGGTCATGAGAACCCGGCTGAAGACTGGGCTATCCATGGTCCCCTACCACAATGACTGATACAGACGGCCCACGGAGGAGGATATCCAGCTGACTGGGGATGGGGAGGGGGAGCAATGAGGAATTGGGGATGACAACTCATTGTTGGCCCACTAAACAATGTAACTCATTATGGACAATAAAGAAAAAAAAGTTAAAAAAAATAAAAAATTAAAATTAAAATTTAAAAAAAAAGAGAGGCAAGCTCTGCTTTGGCCCACAGTTTCAGGGCTTTCAGTCTGAAGTCACTTGGCCTCAAAGTTTCTAAGCCTGAGTGAAGTCTAGTGTAGAGTGTAATCAAGGTAAGGTGTGTGTCGTGTAGACAAGAAACAGAGGAACAGCCGGGAAGGAGTCAGGGATGAGCACGCCTTTAAAGACATACACCTGCGACTGGCTTCTACCACTTTACAGTCCATTCAGCCGTACACTCGTCGGTGGGTCCACTGTAGAGCCCCATGACCCCTCACTCCAGCCAGGGCCACCAGCCGGGACCACGCCTTTAACCCATGAGCTGGAGGACATTTTATATCCAAACCACCTATTGAAACAGAAACTGGGATTCACAGAATGGCTTTAACAATTTGTACCAAGTTCATTTATTTATCCTTTCAAAAAATATTACATTCACACTCATGTCTATAGTCCCAGCACTGAGGAGGCTGAGGCAGAAGGATTACCATGAGTTCAAGGTTAGCCTGGGATACATAGTGAGTCCCATGCCAGCTTGGGCTACCGAATAAGAGTCTGTCTCAAAACAAACAAAAGGGCTGGATATATTGCTCAGTGGTTAAGGCACTTGCCTCCGGTGCCTAAGGACCCGGGTTTGATTCCACAGTACCCACATAAGCCAGATGCGAAAAATGGCTCATACATCTGGAATTCATTTGCAGCAGCTAGAGGCCCTGGCGCACCCATACTCCTCTCTCTCTTTCTCTCTCTCTCCTTTCTTTCTCTCTTTTCTCTTTATCTGTATCTCTCTGCTTGAAAATAAGTAAATGAAATATTAAAAACACACAAATAAGACAAGAAGCAAGCAAACAAAAGAACCACCATCTTCAGTGTGGCACATCATCACCTGAGGTCCCCAACGCAAGAGGAGGAATTCAGCAGAGTTGCACACAGTGAGGATCTTGTCCCAGTGCAATGTGTTTATCTCTGATGCCCAACTGAGGTTAGGATCAACCCTAGGAACCACCTTGTCCTCAGCAGCCTCCTGCTGCCCTTGGGGGCTGAGAGTCATCCAGCGAAGAGTTCTCTCTGTGGAGCGTCAGGCAGAGAGGAGATTCTCGAAGCCTCCTTAGCTTCGGTGAAAAGACATCCCGCAACACTTCAGGACAGGCAAGCACTTAAGGGAGGTGGCGATCCGTGGAGAGAATCCTCACAAGCACTTCTCGTCTCGGAGATGCCACAGCTCCTGACGGCCTCGATCTTTCATTTTAGAGATTTCTATTGATTGGCGAGAGTCACACACATTTTGTTCCCGGCACAGAGGCATCAAAGCAAACTTTTCTCCAGGGGAAGGGACGATGAGTTGTTACTGCTTCAGCTTCTGGGTACTCACATTTCAGTCCAGACAATCGTCTTTGGAGAGAGCACACTCCAGTCCTCTTAATTGTATTTTCTAAGCAGAGCCAAGAGAGTTTGGTCAGGAAGGCTTTGCAGGCTCCTCTTCCATTGTGTGGGCTTGTTTCTAAAGCTGGTAACCAAAGCCAGGGCGGAGGTAAAATCAAGTAAAAGTCTAAAGCTGAAGCAAAAAAAAAAAATAGTAATGCTCAGGGTTGGAGGACTGGAAAGGCCAGAGGAAGGATTTGCTTCATTCTCTCCTACTTTGCTGTCTTCCCTTGGGAATGGAGCAAGGCTGTTCCCTACATCAACTGCAAAAGGCCTTCAGCTCTCTGGCTGGTTCCCCTCTTTCCACCTCTGACTCTTCCCTCTGTGTCCTGGACGCCTCTAGTCACCCAGGCTCCTTTTTTTTTTAAATATATATATTGTCCATAATGAGTTACATTATTTAGTGGGCAAACCATGCGTTGTGATCCCAAATTCCCCAATTCCTCCCCTCCCCATTCCTGATCAGTTGGATATCCTCCTCCGTGGGCTGTCTGGATTAGTCCTTGTGGCAAGGGATCCTGGATATCCCAGTACTCAGCCTGGTCTTCCTTACCCAAGTGAGTTGTTACTGATGGGTGCTATGCCTCTGGACCGTCTCCCCCACGACGGCTCTCACAATCTTTCCCCCCCTCTTCCGCTCAGTTCCCTGAGTCCTGGTGGGTGAGTAATAAGGCTGCTTTAATGTTGCGAGCTTAGGGGTCCTTGTGTCGAAAATCCTTGGTTCCTGTCTCAATGGCCTATCCTGTGTTGATTGAATGGCTGTGGTTATAGGTCCCTTGTTCATCTGTCATTGTCTGCTGGGTTCCCTATGGATCATCCCCAATATGACTGTGGTGGCTCCTCTCTTGCCAGGATCTCAGCCATCGGCCTACGGTTGGTTGGTAGGGTTAGATGGGCCCCAGCTCTCTCGTTGCATCCTGAAAAACACAAACACATTAGGCTTATCCTGAGTTGGTTGAATGGCTGTGGCTATGGGTCCTTTGTTCATCCCGTCCTTCTCTGCAGGGTTCCATATGGATCCTCCACATTATGACTGTGGTGGCTCATCTCACCCAGGCTCCTTTTAACCTTCCCTTATTCGCCCACCGACCCAGCCCAATCTTGCCTGTCTCAACAGGAGAGTGTGAAGTGTAGACATGCAGATCTACATAAAATCAGGAATGTTTGTCTGGCCTAAGACTGGAGAAATCAATGGATGCCGATGATGGAGGGAGAGCGCTTCCTCCACTCTTGGAAGATGAGAAGGGACGACCTGTTCTCTCCGCACTGCCCAGCCATGTGCCCGCCCCGTGAATGTGGCATCAGCTGCCCTGATGGTTCCTAGTCACGCCAGGGACAAGCCTCCCACACATGCAGGGAGCACCAGGCCCTTCTCACATCAACTCAAGGGGACCATCGTTAAGATGCTACGTGAGCAATAAATAGTCTATTTGCTAATGTAGATCTCCGGTGCTTCTGAGAGTAGTGTGTGTCTGTGGGGGCCAGGGAGGGGACAGTGTCTATGTGCCTCTGTGTCTATGGTCACACAGGCAGATTAACTTGCTAGCTAGTGTCTCGTCCCCGCCAGTTTTGAGCTTAATGCAAGATAATAATCATTACAACATCGTTGTACATTAATCAAGTGAACTAGGCAAACATTGTACTTATTTTTTTAAAAATATTTTATTTGTTCATTTTCAAGCAGAGAGACACAGAGCTACAGAGAGGGAGAGAGAAAAAGAGAGACAGAGAGAGAGAGAGAGAGAGCACCAGGGCCACCTTGTGGGTCTGGCTAATGTGGGTCCTGGGGAATTGAACCCAGGGCCTTAGGCCCTGGAGGCAAGCGCCTTAACCACTTAGCCATCTCTCCAGCCCAAACATTATACTTATGAGTCCTCTTCGGAGGCTATGAAAGGCTTTGCTCTCGGTTCCATGGTCCTGCTTTGGAAGCCAACTCTGTACAGGAGGAGTGCTTCAGCTTCAAGCTGAGCCTGCTCACAGGCTCATGTGTTAGTCCCAGTGGCAGTGCTAGTCTGGAGCTTCTAGAAACTCTAGGAGATGGGACCGAGTTGGAGGAAGTTGGCACCCAGGGCTGTGCCTTGGAAGGCTATGGCGGGTACCCGGCTGCTTGACCTCCCAACCATGGGGTGAGCACCCTTCTCCCCATGCACCCACCATGGTGACTTCCTGCTTCCCCACAGCCCAGACACAACGCAGCCAAGGAAACCTCTAAGACTGTGAGCTGGAACCAATCCTCCCTCCCTTAAGTTCTTTATGCCAGGATTTTGTCACAGCAATGAGAGAAATCACTAATATAGTAGGACCACTGACTTTGGGGGCTGCAGGGTAAATGCAATCATTTCTTAGTCCTTGTGGAGAAGATGACATATTCACCTAATATCTTTAAAGCATGGGAAAAATTGCTTCCATGAGAGAAATTTGTATAATGTAAAGCTAGGTTAGGAGGAGGCTATAATAATTTGCAGCTATGAGGACTGTGGGCATGGAGGGGTTTTTTAGGTGGAGATCTTGAGTGTTTGTGGTCAACCTCCAGGGAAAGCTCATGTCATGGTTTGATCCAGGTGTCCCCCACAAACAATTGAATGTATTCTGATAGATCGATCCTCAGCTGATGGCAGTTTGGGTTTTGCAACCTCGCTGGAGCTGTGTTGTCAGGGACGGGCTTATGGGGTTCTAAGCCAGCTTCCCCTTGCCAGTATTTGGCACACCTTCCTGCCACTGTTTGCAGTGTTGTGGCGGAGGTGATGTCCACCCCTCTGCTCATGCCATCGTTTTCCCTGCCAGGATGGAGTCTCTCTTTGAGTCCGTAAGCCAAATAAACCCATTCCTCTACAAGCCGCTTTTGCTGGGGTTCTTTCTGCGCAGCAACTAGAAAGCTGACTGCAACAGCTCAGAAACCCAAAAGCGTCTAAACTTTGTAGACAGTACATAAGCTAGTTTTAAAAGTCAAGATCCAGTGATCTCTGCTACAGATGTGAACGAGTGAACTAAGGACAGGACTTACAGGGAAGACAGGGTCCTGTGGTTCAACTGTCAAGAAGTGAAGCCCCAAGAAGTTAAGAGCTGCTTTCAGCTCCTTCAAAGTCCTAAGGCCCTGTTCAACTTTGAAGCTCAGACTCTGTGAGGCTGTATTGGAGAAACGTTATTGTCCCCACTGAAGAGAAAGGTCCAGGTCTCAGAGCACAAGTGACTTGATTAAAGGAGTGTGACAATCTCACAGATGAGAGGCAACCTTAGTCACTGTGAGGAGTTGATCCCATCCAGAATGACCCAGCAGTAAACAGAATTCTGTGAAGGAGGCAGTCCATGCAGGGAGCGATTCCGGTGGTCAAGGGTCTGCACATTGTAGCTGATGGGGTATTTTCAAAGAAAGTTGCCCAGAAGTTTTAAAACAATCTCCAGTAATTTCTGTCTGCAGATATCTGAAGAGCTATCATGTAGAAAGAATTGAATTTTTTTTTTCTGAGAAAGTACATGGGGCAGAACCAACAGCCTTGTGTGAAAGTAGCAGGGAAAAGATTTGAGATAACTATGAAGGAAGGAATTCCATCACTGAGAACTAGACAAGACGAGGCTGCGAGAGTGAATCCACTGTTCGAGGGTCAATTACAGTACAGGTTGTGGCCTGCCACAAATCACTGTTGTGGGAATTTTTGTCTAAAAGCAAAAAGTCCATAAGCTCTGAGATCCCTTCCCGGTCTGAGGTTCTATGACTTACATAATAACCCATAACCTCAGGGATCTCATGTCCCAGTAACTAACAGACCTTCAGAATTGGCTTAGACATTAGGAACCATGCAGAGACGACGAGTTGGCACTCTATCCATCTGAGTTATGAAGAAGCCATAAATAACCATAAAGCCATTAAGAATCATGATTTTGCATTTTGCTGATCTCCACATAGAAAATAAATAAATCTCTCCCTGAATAAAATAAATAAAAGGCTTTGCATCATCTGCCTAAAGGAGTTAAGTGAAGAGCTTAAAGCCAAGCGACAAGCTAGTAGGACATCAGGGCCAGGCACCCACTGTCCTCTTTCCTCTCTGGAGAGCTCCATAATATGCAATAATAAAACGCCTGATACCCACACGAGTGACATTTACTATGTGACATGTTTCATTCTAAGCACTTGACAGCCATCAGTCAGTGTCATCGACTCCTACGAGATCTTACCTAGTGTGTGTCCATTTTTCAGATGATGAAACTCTGCAGTTTACCAAAGATGGCAGATGTATATGGGGCTGAATTCCACACTCGGGCCACATGAGTTCAAAGACCACACCATCTGATGGGCAGTCTGGTCTCTCTAGCCCTCAGAGAGAGGTGAAGGGGTTGTTCCCATCCTGGCACGCCTTAGCTTCTCTGGAAATCCTCGAGAGAGGCGCACTGAGGTGTGGGGACATCTCCCTGCCTGGCACAGCGCCTCTCCTCCCTCTGGGTGAGACTCGGCTACAGGCCCTTCGTCTCTCCAATGGGATGAGGAAAGCGAGCCGAACAAGTTGCCAACTCAAGACTCGGCGCTTCTGAGCCTCACACCATCAGGGAGGGGCACAGGGGAACCCACATTTGACCCTTAACCCTAGAAGAGAAAGACAAACCACCATGCTGGGCACAGCAGACAGCTGTTTACTCCTTCCCAAGGCAAATCCAAGGCATTGGCACCTCCGAACCTCGTACCGGGTAATATTCCTTTAATGGAGTGCTTTTAAAGAAAAGTCGTAAAAATAAATTGAAAAGTGCTTTCTGCTGGCTACAGCTGGTATAAACAGCTTCTGAGCAGACAGGATAACACAAGGCTGAATGGCTTCGCCATTTTTATTACTCACCCGCGACAGGCCTTAGAAGGGTAGAAATTCACTTCAAAAACGGATTCTTCCCCCATCAACACCCCTCCTCTTCCCACCACCACACCTCCAACAGCCTTCTGTGTTAATTCCAAACGGCATAATTACAGGTCTCTTTATGATTTGGGTTTGAGACCAATTAGTTGATATTGCAAGCCTTTCAAATGCCAGCTTCCCTCTCGGCCCTCTCTGTTCTGCAGGGATTTATGTGTGTGCTTGTAAATGGCAAATGTTTCGGGAGGAGCCCAGAAATCCAGTTTGTTCCCTGGATTTCTGGAGGAGGTTCCCTCCCCCCTCCTCTCCCTTTCATCTGCCAGTGCAACTTGGGTGCACCTGGTCTCTCAATTCTCCCTGGGAAAATACATGCTGAATATTCATGCCTGGTTTGTCCCCACACAGCGGATGATGGCAGGTGGTGGCTTCCTGGAGTTAATGGTGGAGCTGGAACCTGCTGGATGGCAGCACCACTCCCTAGAAGCCTGATGGAGAGGACCTCCACTCATCTACCCCAATGTCCCCCAGCTAGCAAGGCTGCCTGGTCCCTGGAGGTGGGGGTCCTGCAGAAACCTACAGAGCCACCTAACAGCAGGACTTGCCAAATCCCCTCAAACACCCCGGATGCCAGATTCTGTCTTGTGTTTCAACAGAAGACTTGGAATTCTGAGGCATCTGCTCAGCAGCAAACCCTGTGTCATGGTTTGATCCAGGTGTCCCCCACAAACAATTGAATGTGTTCTGATAGATGGATCCTCAGCTGATGGCAGTTTGGGTTTTACAACCTCGATGAAGCTGTGTTGTTGGGGGCGGGCTTATGGGGTTATAAGCCAGCTTCCCCTTGCCAGTGTTTGGCACACCTTCCTGCCGCTGTTTGCAGTGCTGTGGCGGAGGTGATGTCCAGCCCTCTGCTCATGCCATCATTTGCCCTGCCAGGATGGAGTCTCCCCTCGAGTCCGTAAGCCAAATAAACCCATTCCTCCAAACACAGTGCTGTTGCAGAAGTGATGCCCACCTCTCTGCTCATGCCATCGTTTTCCCTGCCAGGATGGAGTCTCCCCTCGAGTCATAAGCCAAATAAACCCATTCCTCCACAAGCCGCTTTTGTTTGGGTTCTTTCTGCGCAGCAACTAGAAAGCTGACTGCAACACCCTGTGTAAATATAATCTTTAATCCCAGCCCTGCATGATAAACTCTCCCCAAGTGAAACCTACAAGACTAAGAAAGTTAACTCTTGTCAAAGGATCTCCTAACTCTAGATGACAAGTGTAAGCCTTCATTCTGGCCTGACACCCAGGCCTATGGCAGCCCACCCGGCCCCTGCCCGGAACCACAGAAAAGAGCTACGCTGACCTCAGCTTGTGAGAACGTTGCCAGGAGAAACAGCGACTCTTGGAAAAGAAGAGTAGATTAATTTTCACAGAGCGGAGGATTAAAGAAGAGCATAAAATACAAAAATATTAGGCCAGAAAGGGATAGGCAGAGCTAATCCCACAAGTACTGCTAAACCAACAACTCAATGGCACACTGGGTTATTATGCAGCCATTAAAATCACTGTGAGGATGATGCAAAAAATGTGAAAGATTCCAGTGCTGCGATGTTACATAAAAATAAAGTAACCATCATCTCAGGCCAAACAAAATGCTCTCTAATTGAACCTCTGTGAAATCAGCAGTGATAATGCTCTCCACATAAAACTTCCAGTTAAAGTTGTTTAAAATGAAAAATAAGTCTTTCCCCTGGGCGTAAGCCTGACTATATTTACAAAGCACCAGACAGATGGTTTTCTCTCCTCTTCCAATAGGTTTCCACAGAGCGAAACCCACAGCTCTCTGTTCCCTTAGAGCCCTGCAACCCTGTGTTCTTAAGTCTCCCTCCTGCTCCTAGGAGGCAATTTCAGCCCACAGTTGGCTTCTGTTCTCTGAGAGCAGCTGGCTCCACAGTTAAAGGTTTTGGAATCCAGAGATGAGAAAGCAAGAGTTTCTTCTACCCGCTTTCTGCGATCTGCATACCTTGTGAGTCTTTTTTTGATGATTTTATTGGCTTAAAATTACATATATTAACACAAGAATATGCTCAGTATCATAGGTTCTTAGATAAAGCCATTGAATCCATGGTGACATTTCCTCTTATGCATTAGTTATTCTTCCCCCCATGACTCTTATATTCTTTCTGCCCCCTCTTCCACAAATTTCCCTGAGTCATAGTGGGTGAGTTTATATTTTGCATAGTTATTAGGTTTTTAAGAGTCTGTAAATTTGTATTTTGGACAATTTTGGGCACCCTTAGTGCCTCTCTCTATCGTCCTTCCCCAGGTTATCTGCTTTGCTGTGGAAATAGCTCTTTTGCTCGCCATCTCACTTCCTTAGAGGTTGTGTTAGGGTTCTAAGTGGTGAGTTTGAAGTGAATGGTCTCCTGCTTGGGTGTCCCCCAGTCAAGTCATGTCCCTTTGCTGGAGTTCGGTTGTCCCCAGTTCATGTTGCTTTCTGAAAAAATGGTGCTGGACAAATTGGATAAATACTTGTGAAAAGATGAGAATAGACCGAGTCCTCTCACCATGCACCCAAATCACCTCCAAATGGATCAAAGACCTCAACATAAGACCCGAAACTCTGAAAATCCTGGAAGAAAAAAATAGGGGAACTCTCTATGAAATAGGAGTAGGAAAAACTTCCTGAACAAACCTCCAGGAAGTACAGAAATCACTTAACCAATGGGATCTCATCAAGCTAAAGAGCTTCTGTACAGACAAACTTACCCTACTCAAAGCCAATAGACCACCACTAGGTTGGGAGTTAATATTTGCAAGCTGTAACACAGATAGAGTTCTAATATCTAGAACTTATGAAGAACTCAGTAAATTAAATAATAAAACATCAAACAGCCCTCTCACAAAATGGGCCTCTGAGCTCAACGGGGAATTCTCAGAGGAAGAAATACAAATGGCCAACTCTCACTTAAGAAAATGTTCGACATCATTAATCATCAGGGAAATGCAAATCAAAACAACAATGAAGTTCCACCTCACTCCGGTAAGACTGGCAATCGTTAAAAAATCTACCAACAACAGATGTTGGCGAGGTTGTGGGGGAAAAGGAACCCTCCTTCATTGCTGGTGGGAGTGCAAACTGGTACAACCACTATGGAAAGCAGTGTGGAGGCTTCTGAACAGGATGGATATAGAACTACCAGTTGACCCAGCTAGCCCTTATATCCTCAAGACTCCTTGTCTCAGCACAGAGACATCAGTACAACCATGTTTATAGCGGCTCAATTCATAACAGCTAGGAATTGGAACCAACCTAAATGCCCATCGCTGGACGAATGGCTATCAACAATGTGGTACATATACACCATGGAATTCTACGCAGCAATTACAAAAATGATATAACAAAATTCAAAGAAAAGTGGACGGATTTGGAACTTATACTCAGTGAACTCACACGAACAGAGAGACAAGCGCCGTATATTCTCCCTTATCTGTGGCCCCTAATCAGGTTAAACCGATCTGTGAGTCTTTTGATGTGCCTGGAAGGGGTGGTAGGATGGTCAGTACTGAGTGTCAACTTGATAACTTGCTTGTCACCTAGAAGACAAACCTGCAGGCACGTCTGTGAGGGGGTTTCTAGACTGGGTTCATTAAGGTGGGAAGACGCTCCCTGAGTGTAAGCAGCGCCATCCCATGAGTGAAAAGGAGAAAGTGGGTTTACCAAACCCTCTCTGCTTCCTGACTGTGAGCTGAATGTGATGGTCTGCCTCAAGCTCCCGCTACCGTGCTGTCCCCACCGTGATGTTCCCTCAAACTGTGGCCAGAATAAAGCTTTGCTTCCTTAAGCTGCTTTAATCGCAGTGATGAGAAAAGCAACGATTACAGGAGGCAGCGTCAGAGGAGAAAAGCAGGTGTCAGATTCCCATGTCTGTTATCTTCCCATCTTGCACGGCTCTCTTTTCGTTTGCTTGTCTCCTGGTTTCATGCATCTCTAGTTAAAGTCCCCAGAGTCTGGACTGTGCACCTCATCTGTTGGTGGCAATGCCACATACCTTTCCTTTGGGCTGCAATTGCCGTTAGCTCCCTGCCTCCTCCACTGTCCTCATCCTAGACGAGAGTGACCCTGTGTGAGGTCTCATCATCCATACCCACCCTATCAACAGAACCTATGAGATCAAGTCTCTGCTGGTCCTTCCAATCTGCCCATCTGTTTTCAGGACTGTAACCAGCAACAGCACAACTGGCCACTGCTCCGCCAGGCAAAGAATGAGTAAAAGCGTTGGCTGAAATTAGATCCAAGAGGGGACCGTCATATCTGGTGATCTTAGAAGCAAATCACTGAAAGAAGACACATCATCTCAGCAGAAACAGGCTCTGGAGCAAAGTACAGAGGCAAGTCCCTTGGAGATCCTGGGTCTATGGTGACAGGACAGGAAGTAGACCCAGCAAAGCAACCTGAACTGGGAGCAAGCATCATGGCCAAAGAAGAAGACACCAGAAGCCTGTGTAAGGAAAGGCTGAAGGGCATGGGGTGCAGAAGTCCCCTTCTGGGTCTTCACCCACCTGAATCTGGAACCTGGCCTGCCTGCCTTCTCATTCTATCTGCCTCCATCCTCTCCTGTCTTACCTCCGACTCCTGCCTTACTCACACCTCTGTCTGCTCAACACTTGTCATTCCCCCTTGCCTGAGAGCCACGAGCATCTGTGTAGGGCCCCACTTTCTCTTTCCAACATCTCCGAGTCACTCCCAAGGCTCAGTCTGCCATGCTGTCCCCGGGACCACTGAGCAGTCCCTGGCTCCACTGTCTGGCTCCCACATCATTCTATGTAGGATCTGTGGGACACAGCGTACTGAAATCGCTTGTCTACACGTCTCTCAGTGGGGAGATCCCAAGAGACAAACTGCTTTCTCGTACATCACAGGCTCTCCCCATGCATTTCTTAAGCCAATCAGTCAATCACTCAAATGTTCATTCTACTTTAACCTGTTCTTTTCATTCTACTCTAGGATCTTGCAAATCAAGACAGGCAATACTGGAAAACAAATAGAATGACACCCAATAGATGAATGCATCCAGAGCCACTGATGTCCTCAGCCAGAAAGCTAACTGGGACACCCGGATGCTGGGTTTCAGGGTGGGCCTTTTATTCCCAGGGCTATTTGTCTCGATAAAAGCTCTGTCTCCATCAGAGCTGGGAGCACATGCAAACAAATTTTCTGAGATACTGCTCTGTGGAACACAGAGCAAGACTATGAAATTCAGAACACACCTGGGAAATCCAGACAAGACCTCAATAATAAAAGCTGTAATCAAGGAAGAAGCCCTTACTTAAGCAAATAATTTGCCTTGGGGACTTTAGCTGTTCTTGCATCTTTAGTCAGAAAAGGCCTTGTGGAACAATCCTCAAGAATAAGATATTTACACCACACCCACAATCACGAGGAATGGTCTTCCAATCAAAGGAACAAGCAGAAGGGTGCAAACTGGAATGTCTCAGACCAAATAAAACGAGAGCGAAAGAGCGGGCAGGGAATAGAGAGAGAGGAGCAGGGCAGATGAGAGAGAAATAATTTTAAAAGCAAAGTGCCATCCAAGGGCAAAGCGATCTGACCCGATCATCCCCCAAGTGAGGCCGACATGGACGGCGGTGAATTTTGTCTTTTCTCTGCAGTTGTAGAGACGACTCACCGACATCAGGCTCTGTGGTGTTTTGCGTGCTCCCCGGCCTGTAAGGGGATAATGCATTTGCATGGGATACAAACTCTACGTCACAAGGAGATATGGCGCCGGGGTAGGGCCAGATAAATTGCAAATGACTGGAACAGACAACGGAGCCTGGAGGCGGCTCAGCAGGCAAGTCAGATGGAGTGGGGGGATTGGGCAAAGGCACTGAGCTTCTCCAAAGCAGAGAAAATCGGCCCAAATAGCGAAGTGGGATGGTGACAATGGTAGCCTGTTGGGTGTGATGAGTCCAAGCTTTGCTGTTTGGATCGTGTGAGGTGCCTTTCCAGAGGCAAAGGCCCCTGTTCCTCGACTTACCAGCTGGTGCAACCTGGGCAGAGGGACATTCTGTCAGGGGCAACGGAATGACAGAGGACCCTCCAGGTTTCTAGAACATCTCCCCGCCGTGGCTCCCCTCTTTCCTCTCCGCTCCTGCTCTGGATTCTCTTCCAAAGTGTTGAAATGCCAGCACTGGACAGACCTTGGAGAGGGCGCCTTTGCCTGTCACCCCACCCGTCAGGGCTCTGATGACGTCCTTGTTAGACGTTCCATTCTCTCGCCCGAGCTCTGAACGTGGACACACAGTGTGTCCCTTTTCCTCTTTTCTTCCCAATAGCTTCGTTGTCTCCTTCCTCTGACTGAGCCCCTCCTTCCCAACCTGTCCCACCTGTACTGGGACATCTTAAGGCTGTTCGCATCAGCGTTGTCGGGACACTCAGCAGTGGATCCACCACTGAAGAAACTGAGTCTCCCTCTGCCAGCAACTGGCTGTATCTCCTCGGGGAGGGGGGAGGCTTCGTGAGCTCTTCCACCATTCCAGTGTGTACTTCTTTTTTTAAAAATATTTTATTTATTTATTAGAGAGAGAGAGAATGAATGAATATATGGGCACTCCAGGGCCTCCAGCCACTGCAAACGAACTCCAGACACATGCGCCCTCTTGTGCATCTGGCTTTACATTGACACTGGGGAATTGAACTCAGGTCCTCCTGCGTTGCAGGCAAGCGCCTTAACCGCTAAGCCATCTCTTCAGCCCCAGTGTGTACTTGTTACTTCCACTTGAAAGGTTGGAAGCCATCCCAAACGCCTGTCAGAACCAACCAGAATGCTTTGTCATACTTCAACCCAAAACCTTATTTCTGTTCTCTCCTGAGAAGGCCTTTCATCAAACAGTTCTTTATTCTTTCCCTACTCCTTTCCTCCTCCTCCTCCTCCTCTTCTTCCTCCTCCCTCTCTCTCTCTCTCTCTCTTTCTCTCTCTCTCTCTCTCTCCTCTCCATCTCTGCTTGCAAAAAATTTAATAAATTGTCACACAATGCTACTAAAAAGCTGGCCCTTCAGGAACCTGGATGGCTGGCAGTTGTGCATCCTCTTCTCTTCGATGCCAGCAGCTTGGCAGGGAGCAGAGTCACTTCAGGACTGGAGGTCCTGACTTGCTCCCATTAAAACCATTTCCCAACTGGAGCACGCGGGTCAGTGGTCAGGTTCTGAGCTGCATTAGAGCCATTAAGTGGGGACAGCAGCAGGGGGGTCTGCGTTGGCTCGCTGGGGATGAGCGCCAGAACGAAGGTTCTGAAATGCCTCCAGGCCTCTGAGTTCTGAATAATGGAAGGATGTGCTCTCCCTGGTGCGAAGGCAGTTATTCCACCATGACTCGGGCCCGTAATGCCCTCTTTAGGTACCAGCATCTTTGCTTTATGGAGGAAGAACCTGAGTCTCGCAGGCAAGGTCGCACAGCAGACACGCAGGACTGTGTTGTTTCCTGACAAACCCAGGGTGACTTTGAAAATGAGCAGATGATGGAAACAGTTCCCGCCTCGCCCGGTGAGGACAGTGAGTGGGATTCCAGCAGGGAAGCTCAGAGAAGCTGCTAAGGGAGCCCTGGGCCGGTGGGAGCCTTGGAAGGTTTCTTGGACACCCATTTTCCCTCCTTCACTGTGTCACTTTCTGCGGCAAGATTTCCAGTGGTTCAGTCCACACAGGAGAAGCCAGTGAGACAGAAACCAACGATTTCGACACAAAGACCCCTAAGCTCACAACCTTAAAGCAGCCTTAATACTCATCCACCATGACTCAGGGAACTATGTGGAAGAGGGGACGGAAAGATGGTGAGAGCCGTGGTGGGGGAGATTATCAGAGGCATGGCACCCCTCAGTAACAACACACTTGGGCCAGGAGAACCGGGCTGAGTACTAGGCTATCCAGGGTCCCCTGCCACAAGGACTGATCCAGACGACCCACGGAGGAGGATCTCCAGCTGATTGGGGATGGGGATGGGGGCCATTGGGGAATTGGGGATAGCAACTCATTGTTGGCCCACTAGACAATTATGGGCAATAAAAAAATACTTTAAAAAAAAAGATTTCCAGTGGTCCCATAATTTGGCTTTTTTCCTCCAGACTTCACAGAGTTGTTCCTGTAGGTCTGGGGACTGAGTGCTCTCGCTGTGGGGACAGCCTCACACCCTGACGCACCCCAGGGAGCCACTGTTGATTGAGCTGCAGCTCACCCATCCGCAAT
>PVHP010010157.1:34913-48630 GCA_004024765.1 Zapus hudsonius | reverse complement strand
CTTGTGTGAGTATGGGAAGTCACCGAGGTAAAGGTGATAGTGTGTGTCCTGACCTGGTGGGTACAGAAGTGTGTCAATTATGTTTTAATATTCCAACAGATACACTTTGATTCATATGCATATGTATTTGTTGATATTTTTTAAATTTGAGTTAAGAATAGGAAAGATATATATTAATGAAAAGTATCAAGATATTAGTAAATAGCTTCTACTTGTTGAGTATTTCCTTATGTTAATCTTCTGCTAAGCATGTTACAATATGAACTTCATAGTAAACATGAAGAACTTCCAGTCCTGCAAGTGAAGAAAGTAATTTTTGGATAGTTAAAGTGCCATAAAGTTCATCTTCTCTACTCTAATTGATACTGCTTTAGAGTAGCTCCAAATCTTAAACACAATCCATTGTATATTTATCACTATTTAAATTCTTCTAGAACAAGTTTCCCAACTCTTGAACTTCATAAACTAGGAAAGTTGGGAAAGGGTGGAGGGAAATTGGGAAGACCAACATGGGACTGGTAGTGTTTATTTATTTTTTTTCTTGGAGAAACATTCTTTTTTTATTTCCATTTTACCAGCATAACATGCCTGCAAAAGACTACGTAATTGAACACTGAGAGCACATAATCTCAGAATAAGAACTATTCTTTAATTTAAATCAAGTTACACTTTCAAGGCCATCATATTTTTCCAGTTTTTTTTTTCTCGTTTATCCAAGGGATTCATGAGGATTTTCTAAGGAATAGCATTAAGGATATGCTGTTGCGGATTTAAATTGGAGGCAAAAGGAAATCTCAATACATTTTATCATGATTGTGTTGCTCTAACATCCTAATATAAGAAACAGAAAATAGGCCAAAATGACTGGTATGAACGTAACACTGAAGGAATAACTAAGTGGCTAGATCCTGGGCCAATGTTAAAATAACAATTAACATTTGTTATTTTAGGAATTTCGGTTTGTTTCACGGATGCACTGTAATGTTGGAAGTTCAATGAACATGATAACTCAACAATGTGTTTGCATCAGACAAGCATTGCTTGGTAAGTACTGTGAAACAGATTATTGCAAAATCCCAGCACAAGCAACGATAACCCTTAGGCCATGCTTAAGTGGTTGGGACCGAAGCTGACAGAACTAGTCTGGCCTCATTTGGAGAAGCTCTGCTTCATATTGGCCTCATCTTTTTTGGGGCGGCAAAGTGTAACAAAAGAATATTTTCACTATGGAGGGCTGAAAGAAACAGAAACTTCCAAAGTTTATGAAAGTGTAGCCTCCAATTCGCTTCATTCTACAAGTCAAAAAATACAGGCCTGAAGATTTCTGGGTGAGGTGGCAGATGAGAAACCTCACTGATGAAGCTTGTTGGAAGAAAACAGTCAAGATACCACACAATAAATTCTCTTCCTACAAGCAGCAAGATCTGTAAATGAACTTGGTGTGATAATTTGAATGTATGTCCCCCATAGACTCACGTTTTATTAAACTTGTAATTTGGGTCTTCAGTCACGTGGCTGGAGGAAGTGCCACAGGGGTCGGATCCTGGGGTCCAGCCTAAGATGGTTTGGGGGCGGATCTGATTTCCAGCCAAAAGGTAAGCAGGGAGGTTTGAGCTAAGGAGTGTCCGACTGGCTGCCTGATTTCGTGCAGGTTGCTTTTTGGCGTTTGCTGGCTGGTGGTGGTTTCTCTCTGCTTGGATTTATGAATGGGAGCCAATTTCTTCCCCCATTGATGGAACTTCCTTTGGATCTGTAAACTGAAATTAATCCCATTCCTCCCATAAATTGTGCCTGGTTTGGATGCACATTCTAGCATCATAAAACTGTCTACTACACTTGGTAAGTGGCAGGTAAGATCTCCACAGGAAAGCAGGTGAGAGCCCAGATCTGTCCTGATCTGAACACCCGGCCAAACTAAATGCTCGAGAGCTTAGGAGGAAACCTCTGGGAAGTGCTTCTTCTCACACACACTGTCTTTATGGGATCACAAGCTGAAGCAGAGGACAAGGGGACGCTGACACCTGTGGGAACCATGTGGCCAAGTCTCACAACCTCCCCTTACGCAGCCAGCACCAAGAACACCGAGACTGTGGCTGGAGACAAGGGCTTCCATTTGCCCCACTCCCACACTGCACCGAGCTGAGCCAAGTCAAGCTGAGAGAGTACCAAGGAGGGAACTTACTCTTCACCTCAGTGCAAGTAGCTTAGAAACTGATTCCAACAAGTTACTGGTTCAAACTCCACTAGGGCATCACATACTCCGTCAATGAGTTTGAACTTGAAGTACAATTGCACCTTGCCATAGTGTGATTCCCTAAATGAAGCATGGCAGCGAGGGAAAGTATGCAAAACCCATCCCACCAAGGATGAAATACCGACCAGTGCAATATTTTTAAATTTAATATACTTTTATTATACTTTGCCTTTATTGGCTGTTTGTGTTATTAATTTTTGTTCTTTTTAGCATTTTTATCTTTCATTGCTTATTTTAATCTCCACTCTTGCATATAAATCTCATAACAGCTTTGCTTTTGTTTGTCTGCTGCTCAATTATGTTTAAGGCTTGTTCTCCATGTCTCTTCACCAGTGTACGCTTGGACACTCTGCCACTCTTCCCATATCCATTCCTTGACATACCAATCTTGTTTCCTCTTTCTCTCTCATCTCCTTCTCTTGAAACCTTGGGACTATAACAATTTGACACAATTTGAACAACCTCTAAAACCTGTGAACTCTAACAGTTTTCCAACTTTTGCCTCCAGAGACTTCCTACTTGTGATTTTTTTCAGAGTTGATCTAATCCTAGTTCCTATCCTCATGCACCTTATTTCCCTTCCACATTAGGACCTAAAAGCCTAGTCTAGTCCACATTATCCTTGTTTATTGACCTTCCAACAGTTGTTGAAGTCAAAGGAACCACTGCTCTTAATTAACTAGTATGACATTTGCATGGGGGCCATGGGTGACAGCTGTGGTCACCCTTGTTGTTAACAGTCCACTCTGGATGTCATATGAAGGTTGCACGAGACACCTCGAGTTCCTGGACTGAGGATACAAATTCTGAACTATGCACTGCAACTCTCTGAGAGCTCAGCTTACCTATACACTGCCAAGGCCTCTACTGAAAGAATACTGATGATCTAAAACTCCAAACAAATAACCCAGATGTGTAAATCTCAATGCAGTAATATAAGAAACACGAAAAGTCAATGCAACATAACTTCTCCAAAAATGAATAAATAATTCCACATTAATGGCCTCTAGTGAATTGCATGAGAGCAAATTTGAAGAATTTAAAAGAATGATTAAAACTATGTTCAAAGAAATCAAAGGAGGCAAAAAAAAAAAAACTGAATGAATCTTAAGCAACCACACACCAACTGAATGAATTTCAACAAGGTGCCCTGATGGGTGAATAATGATGATGCTCCCAGGTAATTGAACAAAAATTCTAGTGCCAGCAGGCAAGACATTGCCACTGTTCTTGGTTGCCCACCAGATGGTCAGTCTCTATTGCTGAAGACTCCACACACCTCAGCTGCAGGAAACTGAGAGCTCAGGCTATAACTGAGGTGGAAGCTGTCTTCTTGCTGGTTAGCCTCCCCAGTGCCCAGAGGTGCTATACAAGCTGCTGGGGGCAGGAGTCATCAATAGTCTTAGTCAGCTGTGGATTCTGCATACTACATTACAAACCTGTCAAGCAAATAGTGTACACTGGTGCAATAGTGGCATGACTATTAAGGGGTAACCCACCACTTTCTGATTGGATGTAAGACACAGTCCACCAGAGGAAGTTCTTGCCTGGTATTATAAACCTTATAAAAAACCCATGACTGGGTTTAAGACACTTGCCTGCTGTGATGGTTAGATTTTGTTGTCAACTTGATATTTTTAATTATCTTGGGTAAATCTCTGAGGATATTTACAGGAAGGCAACCTCTCAGTAGGGGGCAGGATGTAAAGAAGCTCAAAGAAGCTAGAAGTAAACATCCTTTCCTGTGTGGGCAGTGTAGGAAGGAAATTCCAGCCATTAAGTCTGGGGTAGGATTGCAATACCCCACCCTAAGGTTATATAAAGGAGATGAATTTCTCTTTGCCCCCCCCCCTGCCTGTTCCCTGTTCTGTGTGTGTGGTGTTGGTGATGGGTTTTTCTCTCTGCTCGGACCTGTGAAAGAGGGCCAGCCTCTTTTGCTGTTATGGAACTTCCCCTAAATCTGTAGTTTCAATAAATACTTTCCTCCCCTAAATTGTGCCTGGTTTGAAGATTCATCCCAGTGGCATGTGACTGACTATGACACCTGCAAGGGCTTAACGACCTGAGTTCAATTCCCTAGTACCCACACAAAGCCAGATAGATGCACAAAGTGGCACAGGCATTTGCAGCAGCTAGGGGCCCTAGCTTACCCATTCACTCTCTCTCTTTCCAGGGTGTGGTGGTGTATGCTTTTAATCCCAGCAATCAAGAGGCCAAGGTTGCTGTGAGTTCCAGGTTAGCCTGAGGCTACATAGTTAATTCCAGGTCAGCCCTGGCTAGAGTGAGGACCTACCTAAAGAAACCAAAACCAAGCAAATAAACAAACAAACTAAAACCCATGACTTGGGAAATCATAGGCTGTAGGAGGGAAACTACTACAGAGACAGGCAAACATAGGGGTAACGAACAATGTGCTGAACAACCCGACACCCCCCACTTGCATCAAACTTCATGGACATCCCACCACGGCTTCAAACAATGAAATAACCACCCCTTCCTAAAGCCCCTTGGCAACTCCCCTTTTGTGGTCAGTTCTTTCCAATTTAAAAGACTACATCTGGGTCTTCTAGACATGAAGTGGCCTTTGCATTCATGACCTCATGGTGTCTGACTTTACTTGCACAAGACATGCATGATTTTAGGCCCATCATCATGTCTTCATGGATGATGCTGAAGGGGGAAAAATGACAAGAACCTCCAGGAACACATCCTGGAACTAGAGGGGAGAACCAGAGCCTGAGCCAGGTTTGGTGGCATGCAGTAGGGCAAACAGTGTCCTCTGAGTAAACCTCCCCTAGGTGCCATAGTCTGCCTATGCAGGATTTGGCATACATAGGATGCCCGCTGGAAGGAAAGGGCACAATGAACACAGGCTTACATACTAAGCCTGTCAATCAAAACAGAAAGACCACCCAGACTCCACCCCAGCAAGCAATTTATCCTCCTCCTAAACCCCACAGAAGGATATCCCAGACACTGGTATTATGGGAGTTTTGAGGCTCTTTGCCAATGCCAATAAATTAATAAATTCAGGGTATCCCTGGATCTTTGTTTTATGAACTTAAAGAATTAAGTCCATAGACCAGAGGGTGCAAGTGAGAGAGAATTTCTTAGATTAAGAGATGGAAAGAGGAGAAAAGTGCAAGAGCTTCTGCCATGTGGAAGGCAGGAGGGGAAGGGAGCCCATGTGTGAGTAGGGGTAGGGGTCCCTCCCCACCATCTCAGCCCAGGAGGGCCAAGATGAAGGGGGCTTACCAGAGTAGGGATCTGGAACATCAGGAAAGGTGAAAAGCCAAAAAAGGCCTTGCCCACCTGGTAAGGATCTATTTATTATCTTATTATGAAGGCTTTACCCTCAGGCTCAGATGAAGCTGAGAGAGAGCTGATGGTCTAGACTCAGGAATGGGTAGGCACACCTGGGAGGGGATGAGAGAGAGAGAGAGAGAGAGAGAGAGAGAGAGAGAGAGAGAGAGAGAGAGAGAGAGAGAGAGAGAGTTGATTGGATGACACTGGATCAGACACTGACTTCCCGTTTTGCAGGGGGTGTTAGGTCTTTTTCATTGGCTCTTTTGGGCGCTCTCCTGACTCATTCCCTCTCAGCAACTTGCTGCTTTGGACTCCCTATTCCACGGATCCCTGAGCATATTTGCTGTGTCCCTTCACTCTGTTCTCTAGTAAGCATCTTGCTGCTTTACTGTGTGTGTGTGTGTGTGTGTGTGTGTTTTACAATTATTTGAATATGATGTCAAGAACCTGGAAATGTCCAGTCCAAACAAAACCAGCAGTGACACCACTGTTGTTTTGGTGACTGGCCATGCTGTACTTTCTAAATACTATGTTTCTTCCGATACTTCAGTCTTGACTTCAGTTTGATCATAGATTCTTTCACAGTGACCAGGAGTTATCAGAGACTCATAATTGGTCAAAGTTCTGAGAATAAGAGTTTTTTGAATGGTCCGCCCTATATAGGACATTTCTATCACCCTCTCTAAGATTCAGGAAAGATCTTGAAAGAAGGATAGAAAGAATCTAAGAGCTGAGGGAAGGAGAGGGACATGGCATGGCTGTTGAACTTGTGAACTCGCAGCAAGTGTGGTTACCTGTCAAGGGGCATTGTGGATGGGGGAGGGCTCCCAAGGCCCCACCACTCCCTCAGGAGCTATTGGTAATGGTTGCTGGGGGAGGTGAAATCATTTTCTTCAGTTTTATAACTGTTGGTAAGTTGCCCATGTTCTAATAAATAACTGCACACTTATGTTCATGCACATAACCCTAGTGAAACTTGGTGGGTTAAATGCAAATAGGAGGAGGTGGACGAGATAGTGTAATGGGGTGAATATGATCAAAATACATTGTGTACATGTATGAATTGTAAATTAATTAAAAAGTTACATGACTGAGTGCAAAGTCAAGAGAGGGAGAATTATACTCTTCCTTTCGGTGGGAGAAAGTGAAGGTCATATTAGAAAAGTGAAATACCCGGCCAGTGATGTGAAGTTCTTCCTCAGCAATGTAGAAGAAGCAAGATCACTGCAGGACACGTGTGTGAAAGAAAAATAGGTCTTGTAGGAAGCTAATTCTAGAAAGGTATTATTCCTCCAGTTCTGGTAATGAATACCTATCCTGATTTTCATTAATAACCTAATTCTAAGACACAAGATCAAAAAGTCAAAAACTATAAAAATTAAAGTCATCATTTGTTCAACATTAAACATTTTTAATCAAGCAACTGAATATAAGAATTTCTTTTTTATTTATTTGAGAGAAAGAGACAGAGAAAAAGTGAGTATGGGTGTGTTTCAGCCTCCTGCCGCTGCAAATGAATTCCAGATGCATGTACCACTTTGGACATCTGGCTTCACATGGGTACTGGGGAATCTCCTCTGAGCCATCTCGGACAATTTCAGAATTGTCTCTTCAATCCCGAATAAGAAAAATACAAGACAATAAGACAAGGAGATATACAAATAGTCCACATTCCCAATTTGGCTCTGGAGTTGAGTATTTTGCAGAATTTTGAAATTTTTTGATTTTTGAAAATTAATTTACTAGATATCATATAATATCAGAATCTCTGGCATAACAAAATAGTCTACATTAACAATGTGTGAATATTTACACAAAGTACAATTGTTATCATTATACAAATAGCCTGGCATCCATTTGTTGCAGTCAGCATTCTAGTTGCTGCGCAGAAAGAACCCAAGCAAAAGCAGCTTGTGGAGGAAAGGGTTTATTACGCTTACAGACTTGAGGGGAGACTCCATCCTGGCAGGGAAGATGATGGCATGAGCAGGGAAGTGGACATCACCTCTGCCACAGCACTGGAAACAGCGGCAGGAAGGTGTGCCAAACACTGGCAAGGGGGAGCTGGCTTATAACCCCCATAAGCCCACCCCCAACAACACAGCTTCACTGAGGTTGTAAAACCCAAACTGCCATCAGCTGAGGATCGATCAATCAGAACACATTCATTTGTTTGTGGGGGACACCTGGATCAAAACGTGACACCATTCAAATCAGGTTTTGGTGCCAAATTCACAATCTTTGCATTTCCTAGCTGACTTGCAGATAAGAAAATGTGACTTATGAACCAAAAGAGACCAAAGTATGATTATTAAGAGAATGCATGCCCACAAAACCCCATGATGGCAAGGAAGGCACGGTGGCAGAGCGTGGTCACAGTGCATCCACAGTCAGAGAGCAGAGGGCAGAGAAGAAATGGGACCAGGCTATGTCACTCCGAGGCCCCACCCTAATGATCTATGTCCTCCAAATAGCCTCCACCTCCTAAAGGTTCTACAACCTTCTAAAATAGAGCCACCACCCAGGGACCAAGTGATCATATATGTGAACCTATGGGGCTATTTGACATTCAAACCATAGAAATGTGCATATCTAAAATGTTGCTCTGATGAAACAGACAGAAAAGAAAACATCTCCCTTAGAGAACTTGTTTTGTGATGTATGGTCATGAACGTCCATTTCCTGTCCTATCTGGAAATACCAATTGGACCTGAGGTCATTACCATGTGTCTACAGTGGGACCTCTGTCATTGCTCCACTTGCCAATGGTTGAACTTCACATATCAGTTAGTTGTAGAAACAAAGACTTTCTTCTCTCATTTTTTAAAAAATATATTCTTTATTATTTATTTGCAAGGAGAGAGAGAAAGAAGAGAGAGAGACCAAATGGCTGTGCCAGGGCCTCCAGCCACTGCAAACAAACTCTAAATGCATGCGCCACTTTGTGCATCTGGCTTTAGGTGGGTACTGGGAACTGAACCCAGGCCAACAAGCTTTGCAAGCGAGCACCTTAAACTTCCGAGCCATCTCTCCAGCTCCAGTGTTCCCTCTCTTCATACTGTGTCACAATTCAGCTACTAAAAGGACTTCAGTATTTTGTTTAAATTCCCATTTTCATCCTCGTTCCAAATACTTAAAAAATTAGAAAAAGTCCTAATGAGACATTATCTTGGCAGCTTTTCAGAATTTGAGGTCCCGAAGGTTTCTCGGGTAACAATTTGCTACAAGCCACGAGCATGGTAACAAGTTGATGTGCACTGACCTGCCAGGGACCCGGGGGTCTCTCAGGCCCATGTGTGCAGCCCACTCACTGGAGAGATGGTCCAGTGTTTCTCACAATTCTAAAGACAATACACATATGAGTCTCATCTACATAATGATCTAAGCAACATACAAAAGATGTAAAGGGTCTGGGAGAAGGCTTGCCAGCTTGAGGGGGTGAGTTCCATCCTCAGTACCCACATAAACCATCCATTGTGGTGGCACCTGCCTATGACCCCAGGGCCAGGGAAGCAGAGACAAGCAGATTTCTGAGACTCACTGGCCAGCTTGGCTAGCCTAATAGTGAGCTATGGGAGACCTTTTCTCAAACAAGTTGGGTGGTATTACTGAGAAAAGATACCTCAGATTATCCTCTGGCCTCTACAAACACACATGTGTACACACACACACACACACACACACACACACACACACACACACACACACACACGCACACCCCTAGGCAAAAAGAGACATAAAATTTGTTCATGAAGCAAAGTGTTTTTTTTTTATAGTGAAGTTTGTTTATCTTAAGGTTAGAATTCAAACTGTTTTGAGAATTTCGAGCAATGGTCAGAACCTTTCCTAATGTCAATAAAAATAAATGCTAATGAATAGGGCTGCAAACTCTACAGGCACAGGTTGAGGGGAAAGGACATGTTTTATTAGCAGTAGTGCAGGGGAAAGTGACACAGGGCTGAGTCAGTGGCAACCTTACCATCCGCCAACAGTAACACGATATGACCCTTGGGGAGGGTGTGTGGCCTGTCCCCAGCAAGGAAACTAGGCTAGGTCCTAAATGACCACCTTTAGCAAGGTTAGAGACAAACTCAACTTAACCAGGATGGAAACCTAAATTCAGACTATAGTGGAATAGGAAGTATATCAGTGAATTCTTTTAGTACAGAGGTCTGAATCGAGGCAGGGTTTCTGTCTTCGGGTACTCAGGCGTCTCTGTTCCATGTGGCTTCAGAAGTTAAAACATGGCCTGAGGTTTGCTCAGCATTTGAGGAACTTTGTAATTTTCAGTTTCAGTGATAGAAATGCTGTCTTGAATGCTCCCCACCACTAGATACGTGCAAACTTGGCTGGAAAAGCAATTCTCACACTAAGCATTTGCAGGAATCAGCAGAGTTCATATTGCATGAACTCCAGAGTCTCTCAAAACCCTGAATTCCTTGAGTTCTTTAAAGGTAAAAGAACATGAGTGCATGATTATCTTAAGAATAAATCATGCTAATTCATTAATTTTGCATTAACTGTGACCATGGCATAGCGTGGACAGAAAGCTCACCAACTGAAGACAGACAAGATTCAATGTTATCTCTGCTACTTGCTGACCCTTGTGGGCCTCAGTTTTCTGGAAAGTAGAGAGAACAATATGTACCTTTCAGGTATGCTAGAGGTCATACAGGCAAGAGGTCCAGCCCTAAAGGATGCCCAGTCCCCAGGACCCACTGCCAGCAGAAATGTCTGAAGGCCAGTGCTCTTCCATTATGCTGATGGAATTCTGGACTCAGCACAGCCTGTGGTGGTTGGAGAGATTGCCCATAGCCTCGTGTGTGTGTGTGTGTGTGTGTGTGTGTGTGTGTGTGTGTGTGTGTGATGTTAATCCTCTTACTTAATTCACAGCTTGTGGGGTCTTTGGGAAGTCGAGCATTGATGAAGCCCAGGGGAGACACTTCCTTCATGCTGATGGGGAAATAAGACTCAGGCTTCCTGCTCAGGTCTGCCATGCCTTCCCTGCCATGATGGAACTTCTCTCCAAGCTGTAAGGTGAAGGAAAGCTCCTGTGAGCTGCTTCTGGTCAGGTGTTCAGTTCCACCAATGAGAAGGTAAAGGTGGTGAGCATCGACTCTACTCCAGGGCCCTCACACCTGCTCTTCTCTCTGCTTGGAATGCATTGCACACAGTCCACTTTCTCACCTCGTTCAGGATGTGCTCAAATATCACTTTTCCTGAATGTCCTCTCCAAGTCTGTTCCCCTCCATCAGCCTTTACCCCTCCGCTTCCTTGTTTTCTTAACACTAACCTTCACCTGGCTTATGTATTTATTTGCTTGGTTTCTATTAAGCATCCTTCATCTCCTCACAATCTAAGTATGAACTTTGTGATCGTGACTGTTGTGTGCACTACTGTAACTCCAACACGCATGGGGCACAGGGCCCAGCCATGACCGAAGACGGCAAACAAGGTGAGTGGATGAATTCAAGAATGGATTGGACAACACACGTATTTCTATTTTTGTCCCATCTGTCAAGTGAGGGGGGTGGATAAGACAATCTCTTGTTCTAATACCAGTGATTTTTTTTTAGTTTCCTATGTCAGTGTTAATGAAAAATATCATGGACTATGAAAGTCTTACAATCCTGTGACCAGCTCGTTCATTCCTGAGACAAGTTACCACTAGGGGACACTGAATTAGCAAGGAATTAACAGCCTGAAGGAGAGCGGAGTGAGGCTACTGGAGCTAGAGGGCTCCGCCTGCTGGACGAAGATGGAAGTGCCTTTGCTCTCAGCACTGAGACTTGCAGTCACCCCACAGGGAAGAATTCTGTTTCCCTGTTGTGGGTGGCCGCAGCCGTGTCTCCATCCTAACAGCCACAGAAAGCCATCGTCTCCTGAATTTGAAATGATGGTCGGTTCCAGGTATGATCAGATGAGCAGAGATGTCTGTTTTCAATTCCCGACAGCCTCCCCGTGCACATTCAGCAGGAACATTAAAGTAAGGTTTGCTTGCCTTGAATAAAGATATATATGTGAATACGTCAACTATGCTCCTTCCTGGATCGCGCAAAAACAAAGATGAGCACGTTTATTGATACACTATTGAGATCACCACGTATTTTTCCTTAAGCAAGACAGAAATATTCTCCCTCTCTCCACACTGAATACTGCTTCTCAAGTTTTCTGTTTTAGATTACAAAAGTCTTTCACAGAAAAGATAGAACTTGATTGTGTAACACTTAATTCAATAAAGGTCCATTTCCAAAGACTGACCCCGATTAACGTGTCCACATAATTTATTATGCAAACCGAGACATTTCTGAGCACAAAACCAGATATTAAAAATAACCATTGCAGCCAACAGCATAAGCTGAGTTGTGATCCATGGCACATCACTGTGTTCAGAAATTAAGATGTCTGTTGTCTTAATACTTTGCCTGAAGAAGTAAAAGTCCTCCTTTAAAATGTTCTTGACTTGAAAAAAATATATTATTTCTTATTCTATACAGTCAAGGGTGTCCTGATTCCCAGAGCAAGTGAGTAGCTCTCTTCCTGGAGATGTGCGCAGTTCTCTCTCTCTCTCTCTCTCTCTCTCTCTCTCTGTCTCTCTCTCTGTCTCTCTCTCTCTCTCTCTCTCTCTCTCTTTCTCTTTCTCTCCTTTTCTAAGGACTCTTTCCCCCAAAACTGTTCAACTCTCCTTGTCTTTTCTCTATAATGTTTAAAAACATTTCTATGCTACTTTATTTAAAACATTTTTACCCATTTCCTTTTTTAAACAATAGTTATAATCTATTTTTCTACAAATTAAGACAGCATATCAGATATTCAGCTAATGTTCCCTAAAAACATAAACCTTCGCCTTTGCTTATTAATACGAGCCCTGAAGTAGAGAACAGTGGGAGTGGTATCCTGCTGAACAGGTGATGTCCCGCCGACAGAAGCAGATTCTGGTTAGAGATAGATGTGCATCACACCATGCAGGCACACATTCCAATGGGACCTTAGAACAGTCATCTGGTGAACTGGAAAACTTCACCAGAGGGAGATGAGTTTTATGAGCCCACTTGATATTACATATGGAAAGTCCGGCTGAACCAGGAAGGAACAGAGGTAAAAAGGGCCTGGGAAGACAGAAGATGCCGCCATGTCTCGTTCTTCTTCCTGGGCAGACAGCTAACAAAATTAGAATGTTTCTATTTTTTAAAAAAGTCTTAATTCTTTAAAGTAATCCTGGATAGCCTCAGATATGTTATAGATGATAAGTACATAGATAGATGATAGCTAGCTAGCTAGATGATAGATTAGATAGATAGATAGATAGATAGATGATAGATTTGATAGATAGAGATAGATAAATGATAGATAGATGATAGATAAATGATAGATATATTCGATCTGAAGAGAAACCTGAGCTATACTGTTCTAACTCTCCAATGGAGATTGTATTTGTATTTTTCAGGATATAGCGAGTGAGCTTTGGCCCATATAACCCTACCACCCGACAGCAGGCCAAAAGATGAGATCATGGCAAGAGATGAGTTACCACAGTCATATTGTGGAGGATCCATATGGAACCATGCAGAGAAGGACAGGATGAACAAGGGACCCATAGCCACAGCCATTCAACCAACTCAGGATAAGCCAAATGTGTTTGTGTTTTTCAGGATGCAATGAGAGAGCTGTGGCCCATCTAACCCTACCAACCAACCGTAGGCCGATGGATGAGATCCTGGCAAGAGAGGAGCCACCACAGTCATATCAGGGAGGATCCATAGGGAACCCAGCAGACAATGACAGATGAACAGGGACCTATAACCACAGTCATTCAATCAACACAGGATAGGCCATTGAGACAGAAACCAAGGATTTTCGACACAAGAACCCCTAAGCTCGCAACATTAAAGCAGCCTTATTACTCACCCACCACGACTCAGGGAACTGAGCAGAAGAGGGGGCGGAAAGATTGTGAAAGCCGTGGTGGGGGAGACTGTCCGGAGGCATGGCACCCATCAGTAACAACTCACTTGGGCCAGGAAGACCGGGATGAGTACTAAGATATACAGGATCCCTTGCCACAAGGACTAATACAGACAGCCCACAGAGGAGGATATACAACTGATCAGGGATGGGGAGGGGGGGAATTGGGGAATTCGGGATAACAACGCATGG
>PVHP010010157.1:0-25524 GCA_004024765.1 Zapus hudsonius | reverse complement strand
AGGGGACACCTGTATCAAACAATGACAGTCCGCCCCTGGCCCCCACAAACTAATAATCATTCAAGATATAAACACATTATGTTCAACTCAACTCTTAAGTCCCCGCAGCTTTCAACTGAGCCATAATACCAAAAATAAACCCATAATGGCACAGAACATTCACACTGCAAAACATGAGGCACAGCAAAAACAGATTGACCAATACAATACAAGATTTAAGACAAACAGGGCACCATCAATCTCTAACTCCAAGCTCAATGATTCTTAACCAATAATACAAGTCTCTTGGAGATTCAATTCCGCCCCTCCAGCTCGGCCACTCACAGTCCGGGAAAACGTCATCCGGTACTGGCAGCTCGCCTTGGCACCCATCCGTAGTCCTGGAATTCTCTGGGTCTCCATTGCAACCCACAGTTCATCCTCATGGGTCCATCGGGCTCCATGCAGGCAACCCTGCACACCTGCTTCACAGGCCGATGGCCACTTTTCAAAACAAAACTGTGTTGCAAATCCAATGACCCTCTCTTTCCAACCAACCTCCATTCCACAGAACCAGGTGGGCTACCAACTTGTCAATCCAGGGGGGATCAAAGCATTCAGGCCCCTTACTTCAAAGAGTCCACATTCTTCCTGTTGTTCCAATGCAGACAAGCTGGCCCAATCTCAATGGTTTTCATCTCTCAAACAATTGCAGGTGAACGGCAGCAGTTTCGACCCAAAGATCTTCTTTCTGTGCCATCTCTATCTGTTCACACCAGTCCATCTTTACGTAAAACGACCCTGCACAGATTTCCAGGACACAGGCAGGCAGAACGCAGCAAGCCTCTCACGCAAACTGCTTCTGGCACAGTCCTGACCAAGTTCTTTCTCCCCCTTGTAAGCCAAACCTCACAGTCCATAGTTCTCAATACATTCAGGTCTTTCAACTCCGACCAGAATGATCCATGAAGCTGTACTCACAACACTGCAAGGCATCTCTTAGGCCGAGATTTCCAGTCCTTCCACATTCCTCCTGTTGATCACTTCCAGAAGACCAAAGCCACAAGATGAGGGTTCTAGCAGCAACAGATGACCCCACGTCCTGGTACCAAAACTGTTGCAGTCAGCTTTCTTGTTGCTGCGCAAAAAGAACCCAAACAAAAGCGGCTAGTAGAGGAATGGGTTTATTTGGCTTACGGACTCAAGGGGAGACTCCATCCTGGCAGGGAAAACGATGGCATGAGCAGAGGGCTGGACATCACCTCTGCCACAGCACTGCAAACAGCGGCAGGAAGGTGTGCCAAACTCTGGCAAGGGGAAGCTGGCTTATAACCCCATAAGCCCACCCCCAACAACACAGCTTCATAGAGGTTGTAAAACCCAAACTGCCATCAGCTGAGGATCGATCTAACAGAACACATTCATTTGTTCGTGGGGGACACCTGTATCAAACCATGACAACTATTATGACATTTGACAAAAGATTAGTATCTAGAATGTAAAAAGATTTCTAAAAAACTAAATGCTATAAACCAAACAACTCAATCAATAAATAGGCTCATGAAATAAACAGTTCTCAAAGGATGAAGCATGCGTGAACAACAAATATAAAAAATGTTCAACACCATCAGCCATCAGGGAGTGCAAATTAAAGCTGTGTTGAGATTCCATATCATCCCAGTTAAAGCTGTTATCAGGAAGAATGTTTTTGATGGATTTAGTAGTAGAACGAGTTCACTGGAGCAAAAAATCTCTAAACATAAAGATGTCTCAATAGAAGCACACAGACTGCAGAGCAAAGGGAGAAAAGCAGCGATAGCAGATGAAGAAGATAAAAAGGGAAATAAATACTTTGAGCAATAATGCCAGGAATGTCCCCAAATTAATGCCAGACACAAAAACATTGATTTGTGAGAAGTTCAGAAAATGCCAAGAAGAATAAATGCAAAGGGAAAGGAGCAAATCATGTTCAAACTACAGAATATCAAAGATGGAAACATTGTGGAAGAGGCAAGGGAAGAGTCTTCTTTTACAGAAGCAAAGCTAAGAGCTACACCTGGCTTCTCAGAAAACTTGCAAACAAGAAAAAGCTAGAGAGGATTATTGAGAGGTAGGAGAAAAAAAATCCCATCAATTTAGATCCACCCAGCACAATTTTTCTTCAAAATGAAAGAAGAAATCAATGGTCTCAGGCAAACAGAAGATGGAATTTGTTGCAGTAGATTTGTGTATCCCAGGAAATGTTTTATTTTTTTTTCAAAGAACAGAAAATGATCTGCATAAAAAAATTAGAAAGTGAATGAATGAGAATAAAATTTTAACTTTTATTTTTATTATTCTTAATTGGTCTAACACTGATTCAAAGTCATAGTAACAATGACTGTGGTTATGTTTGCATACATATATCTATGGGGTTAGATATAGGAAATAAATCCAGCAATGGCAACAGGTACAGGAAAGAAGAATGAAGATTATTGTATATAAAGTACTGGGCTGTTCATGAAGTAAAAGTGTAGTGTATCTGTATTAAATTAGTTATAATGTACTCTAAACTCTCGAGAAAGCACTTAAAACATTTAAAAATAAAAGAATTGATATGACAAGAAGGGAGAGAAAGGGATCATATAAATATTTGGTAGAAGCTATGATCAGCAGAAAAAAATAATGTGGCAACAAAGAGAAAACAGTAACAAATTGGTAGGCATCCGCAACACCTCCAATGGGGTCAAAGCATTATGTTTCAGACTGTGTTTATCTTCAGAGCCTGGAGTTGGGAATGGCGCTTCAGCATTGAAAACAGGTGATCAGTGAGTAGGCACTAAGCACTGTTCAAGTGACAGCATTCAACGGCTATCTCTTCAGTGAAATATCAATGCCATGAAGTAGAATATATATATATATATATATTCTACTATTAATATATATAATATATTAATAATAATATTAATATATGATATATATTATATATAGAATATATATATTCTACTATTAATATATATATGGCATTAAATGCATCAATGAAAAGCAGATTGTCAAGCCAGGGAGATGACTCAGTGGTAAAGTGCTTGCTACACAAGCTTGAGAACCTGAGTGTAGGATGCCAGAACCCATGTAAAATGCCAGACATGCTGTATTCCCAGCACTGGGAGGCAGAGGTAGTCAGATCCCTAAAATGTACTGGCTCGCTAGTCTAGTCAAATCTAGAGCTCAAGGTTCAGTGAGAAATGCTATGCCAAAAATAAATAAATAAATAAATAAATAAATAAATAAATAAATAAATAAATAAATAAATAAATAAAATGGGATAAAAGGTAAATAAAATGTCCTGGAGGAGGACACCAATGTCGCATCCACATAGGCATGCATGAGCACCCACACATACTTGACCCACACACATACAAATATGCACATCACACAAAATGCACACACATAAAACAGCTTGCTGGTAGATGAAGCAAAATAAAACAAGTGTAAAAAAGTCTACAAGAAACACACTAGCTATAACACACAGGACTGGGAAGAATGCTATTGGTTAAAAGAATTTGCTGTGCAAGTCTGACAACTGGTGTTTAGATCCCCAGAACCCACATAAAGTCTATGATCCCAACTCAGCTAAGGCAGTAGGAGGCAGAGTCAGGAGAATTTCAAAGCTCATGAGCCAGCTAGGCAGGTACTCATAGCAGCAGAACAAGAGACCCTGTCTCAAACACCCTGAGATTGCTCTGAACTCCACTTCATGCTGTGGCATGTGCACACACATGCATGTGCACACACACACACACACACACACACACACACACACACACACAAATGAATAAAGAAAAAGTAAATAAATCACATAAATATTAAAGTCAATGCAGAAAGATATGCCATATTAAGATTCGTCAAATGAAAGTAAGTCTAGCTATATTAATTTTAGACACAGGAAAATTCACAGACAGAAAGGGTGACAGTGATAGAAAGGACCATTAAATAAGGATACATTACTTCTCCAACAAGACATATCCATTATTAATGTGTGTGTATCTAACAACAGAACATCAATATGCATGATTCAAGGAGAAACGAATGTACCTCAAACATCAGAAATATATCTAACAGGGAAAAAGTCATCATTAGGGATGCACATGAACTCAGTTACATAATCAACCAAGCCTAGGTAATTGTTAATCTATAGGATACTTCATCTAACATCAATGAAATAAAAATTCTTCTCTAGCTCAAATGAAAAAAATTTAATATAAGCTATACCGAGAGACATAAAATATACCTTAAATTTTAAGATAATGCAAAGCAATCTATTCTTTCAAAACAAAGAATTAAACTAGAAAGAATGATAGAAAGATAGCTTGAATAGCAAAAAAGTAGACTATTAAACAATAAGTTTTCAAATACATGAGTCAAAAAAGATAACAAAAATGCAGAATGTTTTAAACTAAATAAAAATCAAGCACTTCAAAATTTAAAGGAATAAAAAAAATTATGGGATTCAGCAAAAATAATAGAGAGAAATTTATGGCATTTGATAAATGCATTTGAAAAAAGATCTGATGTCAATTAAACTTTGTCTTAGAAAATGAGAAAAAGAAGAGGAAATTAATTCAAAATGAATTGGGAAGAAATTATAATTATAAAAATTATAAAATCAATTAAACTAAAAGTAGGACATTGATCATGAAACTTAGTGAAACCGAAAGCTGGTTCTGTCTGTCTGTCTGTCTGTCTGTCTGTCTGTCTGTCTGTCTGTCTGTCTTTCTGTCTGTCTGTTTCCAGGTAGAATCTCACTGTCACCCAGGCTGACCTGAAACTCACTTTGTAGCTCCTAGCTGGCCTTGAACTCACAGCGATCCTTTTACCTTAACTTTCCCTGGAGTCCTGGGATTAAAGGTGTGTTCTATTATACTCAGCCCCCAAATCTGGTTCTTTAAAAAGATAACTGATATGTCTCTCACTTGGTTATCTAGGAAAAAAAAAAGAAAGAAGGAAAACATAAATAAATAAATAAATAAATAAATAAATAAATAAAATAAAATAAATGTAAAACCAAAAGATATAAATGAAATAAAAGAGAGACATTACTATAAATCCCATTATTAACATGATAATAAACACTATAAACAACTCTAAACTGAAGAATATGCTGGATTAAATACCCCACAATTCCTTGAAAGCACAATGTTGTCCCAGAACTCACACAAGAAAAAAATAATATGAATAGGCCTACATCTTTTAAGAAATTGAGTCAATAATTAGTAGCCTTTCAAAAACAGCACCAGGCCTACATGGGTTTACTGGTGAATGCCACTAAACATTCAAGGAAGAAATCATAGCAAGTCTCAGCCCTCTCTCTCAGAAATTAGAAGCAGACATGCCCTCATTTTAGTTTTGATATCAGTAATTGTGTTTAATTTTCTTAGCCTGGTTAGGCTTCTTAATTTTATTCATTGTTGGAAGAAGCTGTTTTTGGATTTTATTTTATTTATTTCCTGTTTACTGTTCCATGGATTTCTACAATGATTTGGATTATTTCCTTTCTTCTATTCCAATTTTTGTATGGGTAAAATCTTGGGTGATCAATACTAGATTTTTATTCTTTTCTATTTTTTCAACTTAACATGAAAGCTACACACAAAAAAATTATAAGAAAGGATAAATAAGACTAATATCTCTTGTGAACATTGATACAAAAATCCATAAGAAAATATTAGTAAACTCAGCATCTAAATATTAGTAAATTAAACATTGAACATAAAAATTATATACCATCACCAAGTGGAATTTACTCTAGGTATGAAAGGCTAACTCAATATTCAAACAGCAAGTAGTATAATTCATCACATCAAAAGGATTAACAATGTGTGTCTCATTTGACCTATATTGCACTCACTCTCTGATGGAGATTCTGTTTATATTTTTCAGAAGGCAGTGAGAGCCATGCACAAGCCAATTCCACCATCAAGACATGGGATGATGGCTGACATACTTGGCCTACACACAGGGCCTAAATGAAACCTATGAGAAAGTGACAAGACAAACAGGAGACCAATTGTCACAGCAAGTCTGATAACCCATGAAAGGTCAATGGAGACAGACACCAACAATACCCAATATAATCGAAAGCAGAAGTCTGGAGACCCTTAAGATCTCAACAATAAGGCAGACTTAAAACTCACCCACCATGACTCAGGGAACTGAGCAGAAGAGGTGATTGTAAGAGCCATGGTGGGGGAGAATATCCAGAGACATTGCCCCCCTCAGCAACAATGCACAGTGGGGGAAAAAAAACTGGCTATTTCTTGTGCAATTCATAACCCTCTACCCCAAGGACAGATCCAATAATGTGCACCGAGGATGGTCCCCAGTGGGTTGGGGACAGAGAGGAGGGAAATGGGGGTACTATCATAAGATCTTCTCATACAATGTATCTAATTATCGATAATAAAGATATTTTTTTTAATGCAGACAAGAAAAAGGATAATGGAAAAAATACATCATACTAAGAGATACCAAAAAAATCATCTTTCAAAAATCCAGTATATGTTTTTTAAATGCTCTCTCGGTAAACTAAGAACAGAGGAGAAGAGCTTCAGCCTACTAAAGACACGCACAACAACCTACAATCTTCAGCATACTGAAGCTTTTACAGAGATCAGGAATAAAGCAAAGATGCCCCCTCTCATATCCCCACCATTCCTTGCAGCATTGTAAGAGAAGTCCTCACTAATGCAATAAGGAAAGGAAATTAAAGGTATGATTAGTAAGAAGACAATAAAGCCTTCATTGCTAAGAGATGACATAATTATCTATGCAGATCTGGAAGTATTAACAGCCAAACCCTAGAACTAATTGTGGGATATAATAAAGTTTACAGGATAGAGGTTTAATATACCAGCAGCAAACAAGTAAGCTTTCAAGTCAAAAACACAATGACACTTTAGTAATCCCCCCCAAAAAAAATATTTATACACATTAAATTAAATGTATTCAAGATTCATATGGGAACTATGAAACTCTGGTCAAATAAAGAACACATTAAATGGAGAAATACTTCTGTTCATGGACAAGAAGACAGTACTATAAAGCTGTTGAATTTTAATCTCAACACTAAAAGCATGGTCCATGAAAATATATCGATGAGCTGAACTTGATTAAAATTAAAATTTTCTTCTCTTCTGTGAAAGACATTGCCAAAAGAATGAAAAGATAAGGCACAAATTAGGAATAAAAAACATTTGCAAAAGTATACCTGATAAAAGCTATTGCCCAAAATATGCAAAGAATGCCTAAAACTTAAAATGGAAAAATAACTCAACTTAAAAATGAGGCAAATAGCTCAACAAACACCTCATCAAAGAAGATAAGTGGATGGAAAATGCATATGGAAAGTGTTCCACATCGTATGCATCAGGGAGTTACAAATTAAAATACTAGTGAGATCCCTCCCACCAAGCATGGGTCAGAATGGCCAAAATCCAGAACCTAGAGACCACCCAGGCTGTGAAGAATGGGAAGCCAAAGGTTCACTTAGCCCTTCTTCTGAAAATGCCTCTTGAAAGACAGTGGTGGTGTTTTACAGAAGCAAACATACTTGCAACATGCAACCAATAGTCATTCTCCTTGGCATTTTTCCCAAGGAGATAAAAACTGACACTCCACAAAAACTCATGCATGGAGGCTTATAGCAAATTTGACCTATAATTGCCCAAACTTGGAAACAACCAAGATGTTTTTGATAGCAAATGGATAAACTGTGCTATATCCAGACAGTGTACTCCTATGAACTGCTAAAAAGAAATAAGCTATCAATCCATGAAACGATGTGGACAGTTCTTAAATGTGGACTGCAAAGTGAAGGAAGCCCATTTGAAAAGACTATGCAGTGCATGATTCACATTATATGATCTTCTGGACAAGACAAAGGACAAACTTTGGAGCGTTTTCCTTCAATGAAGTAGGATGCTCTAAGGCCAAGTCCTGGTCATCACATACGTCTAAGCCAAGAGTAACCCGGATATAAATTCTGAGATGATGATGCCAGATTGTCAATTATAACAAATGTACCACTCTGCATGGCTTCCGTAGGGGTGTTGAGAACGCATATGGGTAGGGATGGGAGTATGTGGGAAATCTATATACTTCTCATTCAATTTTTACCCTGAACCTAAAATTATTCTTTGAAACATTTAATTCTTTTCTTAAAAAATCAGTAGCTTGGCATAAAACAAAATCGTTTCCAAAGTCACTATCAATATCAGTAAAAATAAGTCAAATACAAGGATAAAATTTAAAAAAGAACCAGTAACACCTTATGACTTTAGAGAACATTAAAGCTTAGAGAGTGTGTGAGGGCTGGGGTTGGATGGTGTTGTATGGAAGAGCTAATAGGAAGACACTGGTGTCCAGCAACACCCCTGTTTCTTAGTCACTCTAAGAGGACAGGAAAGATACTCTGATAGGCAAGACTAAACAAATTTTAATAAGTAAATGAATTGTTACAGGCTTGTTTTACATGATAGGTAAAGAGATGTGATAGAAAAGCCCCTATGAGAGACTATCAGATGCAGGTGAGAACTGTCCATGCCCCTGAAGTGGTAATCCTGCACCTAGCCCTGCTCCCCCTGACCCCAGAGTAGGGCTGGTGGCCTTTCCTGACAGGGTCTCCAACTCCCCAGGGATGCTCACATGAGGTAGTCTTATCTTCCAACCCTCCTGGGAGCTGACTGAAAGGCACAAATACGCTAGCAGGTTTGGGGGATGAATGCTGAACCACTCTTGTACGAGCTGTTTCATTCCTGTCTACAGGATGGTCAAAAATAGTCTTAGATCCCCTTCTACAGGAAACACCATTTCCTGGGTTACTTATAAAGTAGCTTCACAAGCACACTGTGGATGAAAATCCTCTCCTAAGATTTGATGTAGATACAAAGATGTGTGTCATATAACACGTGCTTCCCTCCAACCATCCTCACTTCTAGAGAGCAGTACCAGTTATCTCTCAGCTGCATCCTGAAGACTCCTGGACCCATATCCCTTCTCCATCCTTACTCTGGGTAGCCAATACCTCTCCCACCCTTAATGCAATGGTTTTCCCGCCATGCTTGCACCTACCACCTCACCTGGTTCTCGCTGTTAAGCTCTAGCAGCTGGGCAGCAGTGGTGAATTGAAAGGGCTGTACCTGGTTTCTATCTGCTACCAAGTGGCTTGTTAATTTCTCATCAAATGTCAGCTTTGAACCTTGTGTAGAATAAGAAAGGTCTAAAAGAATAAAGGAAATGGGCCCAACTAGAAGCTTGGTCATGAAGACTGTCATTTCATACAGAATAAGCTTTGAGTTGAACACTTCCTCTAAGGCAGGTGTCTGTCTGAATCAGTGGATGTTCTCTAACTGTAATGAGCAGTGTCTCACCATAGTTATCTTGTGGTGACCTTGCCCAGAGCTAAGCATCACCCCCGCCACACACACACACACACACACACACACACACACACACACACACACACACTCGGAGCAGGTCATTCCCCCAGACTCACCTGTCAAAACTCTGATCTCCACTCTCTCCATTAGAACCCCATAAGACCCCTACAATCAGTGAAACCCACACCATGCTCAGCCTCCACAGCTCTGTATCCTCATGATATTTAAATATTAAACTTGTATTGTAAATACGTGATTGTTTAATCTCCCTGTTAGACCATAAAACGACAGGAATGGCTTTTTATTCCCACAGCAACTAGTGCTGCACCCTAAGAACTCAATATTTGTCACCCAAGTCGAGATGGTCTTCAACATCACCGCAATGTGGCTAAAATTCATATTTACTTTTCTTTTTCTAAAATATTTAAAAGCACAATGAAAAAAGTATTTGCTGGGATTGTTTTTACACATTTTTTAAAGATAAGATTATTTAATCAAAAGCCTAGTATTTAAAGATTTCCTTATGTAAGCCATTGGAAGTAAGCAAAAATATGTAATATGATAAAGCAACATTTAAATTATTAATAACAATTAGCCATGGTAGAACAGAGTGCTTGTCTTTTTCTGCCATGGAAATGTACAGACTGTCCTTTGGAGAGCGGTTATGTAACATGCCATTGAAATCCTACCTGGCCAACCATCAGAATGGCCTGGAGACTGCCCACACCCCCAGGTGTCTTGTATTTCTCTGTTTCATCCTGAGAGCTGCCCAGTCATTTCTCTCAGGCATCCATCCCTGGCTCCTCCTGTAGCCCAATGCTGCAGACAGGTGCAGCCAGCAAGCAGGCCAGGGCCTAGAGAGAAAAGTTAGAGAATGACACATAGAACCATGATGCCCAGGCTGACCACAGTTATCAGAATCAGTGAGCTGTCAAATACTTCACTCAGCATTCATAATCCGCATTAACTCATGGTGGTGACAGCCTTGGGCTTGTGACCCTTTAAACTAGTTAACTATGGAATGGAAAGTCCAAATCATAACTGGACTACTATCCAGAGAGAATTGCCCATCTTTAAAACACAGAGCTACAGACACTTCACCAAGTTACTCCAGTGGGGTGACAGAAAACGAATGGCAGGTTGGTAAGAGATCATCTTCTATGTCCTCACTTCTTCTGCCAGGGCATTGATTCTGACTCGGGAGGCCTGGAGATTTAGTCCAATCTCTTGTTTATGTAGATGAAGAAAGGGATCCAAGCAGAATATTCACCCCAGGAGCCTGCAGAGCTAGTACCTCTGAGCCCATGAGGGAATCTGGGGCTGCCCTGCAGAGGGTCTGAGAGGCAGCAGGAAGTCAAGAACATGGGTCTCACTCACTGTCCCTAAGGCAAAGGAGAAGAGCTTACAGGAGATCAGGGAATCTCCACGCATGGGCTCTGGACCCGACCATCATCGTGGAACATTAGAAAAGCTGATTCATGAGCCCCTCCCCAGATATGGTGAATCTCAGGCTCAGGAGGTTAAACATAGTCTGTTTAACCCAATCCTGTGATTATTTCTGATCTATCCCCACCTCAAGACCTTGCAACAAGGAATGACAGGCTAATCACCAGCATTGCCTTTTAGAAAGTTCAGCTTGCTTCTAGATATAGATATGCCTAAGTTCTGAAAATGTCACTGCCAATACACTGTCAAAGTCATACTCAGACTGGGCATGGTAGTGCAGGCCTTTAATCCCAGCAGAGGTAGGGGGATCACCATGAGTTCAAGGCCACCCTAAGACTACAGAGTGAATTCCAGGTCGGCCTGAGCTAGAGTGAGGCCTTTCCTTGAAAAACAAACAACAGAACTGAGGAGGCAGAGGGAGGAGGATGGGATACGGAGTGAGCTCCAGGTCGGCCTGGTTTAGAGAGAGACTGCCTCAGAACAACTACTACAAAACCTTCATTGGTTTTTTACTCCCAAAAGATTCTTCTGGAACATCATAGCTACTTCAAAATAATTCCTGGGGTGAAATTCTCTAGCTTTCAATTATTGACTAATTTGCCAAATATTTAATAGAGAACAGAATTTCAAAGGGAATGATCTTGGACCTTCTACAAACTCTAACACTGGCTAATGTATAGACAAATGCCACTTCATGACAGAGATACATCCTGATAAACGCAATTCCATTGTGTGTGGACTACATAGAGCATCCTTACAAAGTAGATGGCTGACACGCACTAGGCAAGGTAATCCTGTGGGCTATGAGTATATGTCCTTCACTGACCAAAATGTCACCATGGGACACAACCCTAATGCTCAGAGTAAGGTGAAGCTCCATATCGTTCCAGATAGAACTCAGAGATCGTGTGGAGCAATGTGTCAACTCCTTACTCTCTGTTCTTTTTAGGACACATGGCCATAATCTTTCATGAGCTTACACTTTGCCAAGTTAAATTACACAGACCTACATGTGAGCAAACAAATTCATGAAAAATTTAGAGAAGTAAAAAGAGGGGTGAAATACTGGGGATAGAATGGTCTGAGAAGGGACAGAAGAAGTGGAGGAAGGAGAGGAGGGGATTCGAGAAGGGATAATCAAAACTAAGGTGGTTATGAATGAGCCATATTAAAACCTACTTTTTTGTTAGATGATTGAAAAAAATATGTTAGTTTAAAAAGCAAAGAACTTGAGCAAAACTATCCTGTGTGGGGAGGAGTTAAATGATATGCTCAGAAGCCATAGGTGGTCACAAAAAATGTTCAGAGGCAGGATTGGTATATTCTCATTATTAGGCAAATTCACACGTAAACCATCCCAGACAAAATAAGCTATTCATCTTCTGTTAACAAAAAGTTTACTATTGGCTGGAGAAATGGCTCAGCAGTTAAAGGCACTTTCTTTCAGAGCCTAACAGCCAGGGTTCAGTTCCCCGGTATCCACATAAAGCCAGAAGCACAACGTGGCACTGAGTCTAGAGTTTGTTGCAGTGGCAAGAGGCCTCTGCCTTTTTCTCTCTGCCTCTTTCTCAAATAAATAAATAAAAATTTTAAATTTAAAAAAGAATTTTAAAAATTAAAAAGTTTAATACATGTTTCCTAGAGGCTAAGACAAACAGTAAAAAGCTCAAATCTCGAGCTGGCCACTCATTTCAAACGTGGCTTTTCAGGGCTCACGAAATTCCCTCAGTGTTTTAGACAGTTGAGCAGGTATGATTTCCACTTGTGCTGGAAATACTAGGGAGTGTGCATATGATTTCCCAAACTCAGGAGGTGACAGACCACTGAAAGCTATCGGGCCCCTTCACCATTCCCCCATTGGCCAGAGAGTTTGGAGGCAAGTTGTAGAGAATGTGCCATGTTCAACCAAGGACTCATATGTAAGAGACCCCCAGGAGAATCAAGGGGCCGTCTGGTCTACTTCTCTCATTATTAGACAGTCAGCAGTTGGGCCTTGCTTGATGTCTCCCTGCCTGTCTGTGTGACCCTAGATGGCATTCTAAACTCTTCCATGGCCCTCTGCCTGCGCAGCTGCGAAGAGGAGAAGAAACAAGGGAAAATTGACATCGGGTATTGTAGAAGGAAGAGAACGGGGTTCTGGCCACTGTGTACATAGGTACATGTGCACAGCCATTACCAGCAGGGAGCATGTTGTCTGAGAGAGAGAGATGGGCAAAGGGAAGTGATGGGTGCAGCAGGGGCTGTGAGGGAAGTGATGGGTGCAGGGGGAGCTGGGAGCTGGCAGCTGGCAGATGGTAATGGCCCAAGGCATGACGCTGGCTTTTCAAGATCCCCATCCAAAGCTTGATGGGTTGGTGAAAGCCTGGGTTGTCTTAAGGAACACACACTCCTATTTGTTTGTTTTAGGGAAAGGGCACCTCTGTGTACTTGTTTTAAGGAATGCACACTCCTGTTGATTTGCTGAAATATGACCTAATAGAACTGACAATAAGCTATTGCTCCAAGCAAATTCACAGTCCTGCCCTGTGAACTCTGAGGATGAAATAAACATTCCCAATTAGCATTAAAAATGATTTGATGAAATAGCCAACAATCTGTAACAAAAATAAATAAAACAAATTTCTGGTTTTTCCCTCTTAAATAAGGTACAGAGTTTTTTTTTTTTTAACTTTCTGGTTTGAAAATTATTTTTCTTGTATTTTCAATCTACATAAAATACTTGCTTAGTCACTACAAAAATTATTGTGTTCATATTAATTTTAGAAAGGATGTTAGAGATCGTGTTCACCAGCAAGCCATCAGGGATAAAATAGAACTGAATCCTGAAAATATTAGCGGAGAGAAAATGGACAGCTTAGCAGTCTTTGAACGTGATTTGCTTCTAGCCTAGCGATGGCTGTGGGTTCCCGGTTTTCTTGATTTGTGGGTTGAGGTTCTACCCTCAACTGTCTTATAGTATCTGGTTTTCAAAGTAGAAAGCACAATGTGATATTTACATACTCATTACCCACAATGCATTTCAGTACATCTGAAAAAGTAACGTGAACCCAAGGAAAGCTTTAACTTGAATTTTACTTTTCCCTTATTCATTTGGTAAGCAGTGTGCCCCTCAAAAAATATCAGTAGAGTTGAAAAAGACAAGAATTCCTGATAGGTTAATGCTCTTGACAATTGCTAATTTTCTTAGAGCCCATCACATCATTTCAATCTTGATAGCATTAAGACTTTTCTGGAAAGGAAAACAGGAAATGTTTACCACCTATCTTCTCCATGACTTCTCAAAATTTCCTATGTGCTGTCTTCCTTGTCAACTTATTTCAGTTTGGGTATATTAGCCTTATGTTACCTCTAAGGAAGTTGACACTTAGTAACTGGCCCCGGGTGAAGCTGCTGCAAACAGCAGAGCCAGAACCGAATCGAGGTCCGTCAAAGTCCGAGCCCTGGGCTCTTGTCCACGTAGGAACAAGAGGCAGGATTAAGTAACAACTGGACAGCGCCTCGGAGATGGCCGAACCGACCAGTGACCCCTCCCTGCCTTTCCCATTTGCTCATAACGCTGCCAAATACACACATTTCAGAGACAAAAACACTGAAAAACAGTCAGGTAATTTGAAAGCTTTGCCAAACCACAAGTTAAACAAATTGGACTCTGTGCTCATACAATGTGACATTTAAGAGTTTTAAAGAGGAAAGATTTCCTTCAGTTCCTCATACGTTCATCTTCATCAAACGTTTTCAGAAAACATCATCCATCTAAAGCACACAATTCACTCTTAAAACCCAACTAACTACCAATACTCAGAACATTTTTACCAAGCCCAAAAAATACTTGGTAATTTTTGGTATCTAATATTCCCTCTACCTATGGCCCAAGGTAAAGTTTATCTTGCATGGGCCTCTCTTCACTAGCTAACAGAGTGTGTCCTTTCTTGTACACCTTTTCACATAATGACTTTTGAGATGCATCTTTTATTTTGTATGTTCACAGTGTGTTCTTTTGTAACCTGCTGAGCGATACTCCCTTGAATGGATATACCACATTTTTCGCCATTATCTGTTGAAAGACAACTTGGGTCATCTCTAGTTTTTAAGCTATGATAAATTAACCACTAATGGACATATGTGGACATATCCTGTGCCATCATAGTTTTTGAATGAATAGTTCAGAATAAGATAGCTTTTAAGGAACTTTACAGTATTCCAAAGTGGTCTTAGAATTTTATATTCCCTCGTCAATGTTGTGTTCAAAGTACTCAATATCCTTCCAGTGCTTAATCAACATTTTTGGCCCTTTAAATTTCAGACACCTTGGCAGACAAACAGTGGTTCCTGCTTACGTTTTCCTGATGACCAATGAGGTTGAACATCTATTCATATAGCATATCTTCTTTCATAAAGTGTATATTAGCTTCTCTGACTTGTTTTCTAATAGAATCATTTGTTAATTACAGACTTAAAAGTGTTTTCTATTTTGTGCAGAAATTCTTTGTAAGGTATATACTTTGATAGTTTTAAAGTTAGTTATGTCCACATAATCTTGGATACTCAAGAAAGTTACTTATTCGTTCTCTCTCTCTCTCTCTCTCTCTCTCTCTCTCTCTCTCTCTCTCTCTCTCTTTCTTCAGAGTCATGAGTACAGACAGAAAGAAGGTCTTGGAGAGTCTCATGTATCTAAGAGCTGAAATGAATCTTGTGTAAACATCCGTATGAGAGGACTGGGGGTGAACCCTCCTCAGTCAAGCTGTGTGACTTCACCTTAGTCAACAGCTTAATTGCATAGGAACAGATGTAATAAATGCTAATCGTTTTAAGTCATTGATTTGGGGAGGGGGAATTGATCACACACTTAGGTTAGAGGATTAACACTTTATTGTCTCCTGTCCTATGGCTTGCCTTTGTATTTCCCTGAAGTTTCTTTGAGGAGCAAAAGCTTTCATTTTAATAAAGTCTATTTCTTAAAATCTTTTATGTCTTTCTAAGGACTCTTCACATACCTCAAAAATATAAATATTTCTCTTTTTTTTTCAAATGTAACATTTTACCACTTTTACCTATTTTATATATATTTATGATAAATATATATTTATATATATTTATGATGTTTTGTGTAGTCTCAGGCAAGAATCAAGGTTAATTTTCTCCATACAAACATCCAGTTGATCTATCTCCACTTGTTGAAAAGATTCATTTCACCATAAACTTCCATCTTTGTGAAAACCCAATGGATCATAAATATGAGGATCTCCGTGTAGACTTTGTATTCCATGGATCTGTATGTCACTCTGTCAGCAACCACTGCTTGATTCCTGTCACTTTACGAGTCTTCCAGCTCTGCTCATCCTTAGAAAGCTTTGCTCATTTGCACTTTCATAGTCATGCTAAGTTCAGCATCTTCATTTGTTTTTAAAATCTAATTAATTAGGAACTTTCCTGTGTGGACAGATCCTGTGTTGGTCCATTCTCCTCATATTATTCACTTCCATCCCCTGTTCCCCACCCCCACTCCACCAAGCCCCCTTCTCAGTGGGGTTGTAGGTTTTCACCGTGGGGTCATGAATACATCAGTCAGTCTGTGTGAGGGTGGAGGATACTCCTTCCCACGCCTCTTTCTGTCCCCTCTCCTGCAATGTTCCCTGGGCCTTGGCAGGTGTGTTATATGTCTACTTAAGTGTTGAGCTCTCTCTGTGTAGCTTCTGAATTTCTGTTTTGATGAGTTTTGAGTATCCTCAGTGTCTCTCACCATCTCCTTGGTGCAGCTTGTCAGGATAGCAGTGAGAGCAGCCCTCATGTTGAAATCACACTTCCTCTGTGACGTCACCTGGGCTCTGGCAGATGTGACAAGAGGTGGGTTCTCTCCTGCTTGGCAGTTGACTCTCTTTACTTGACATATTGATGGATTTTGGATTTCCCTAGTTTTTACTGCCATCTGTTAAAAAATAAAAGAAAACACAGATTCTCCATCAAGTGTGAGCAGCATGAAGGAAAGATGAAAGGCGATAAGCATAGTTAATTTGTTGATTGTAACCACTGCTTTTGGCCAAAGACCAGTGGAAGCTTCTCCCAGGAGTCTATGACCATCATATCCAAGCATCTCAATTCTATCTAAAGAAGCTATTGACATTTTGATTGGAAATACATCAAATCTTATGGATAAACTTGGGGAAAATTGGACTATTAGAAGTTCTCGGTTTGGGCATCATATCTTTTATCTTCTAATTGAGTTGGAGGCAGATTCCCAGTTTAGAAGACCAGACTGAAGGAAATTTCCTATTGTGTAATCTGTTGCCTTTCTCAGAAGTCCATTGTACACAGTTCAGCTTCAACTCTCACCTCTGTAGTGTGGGTGTGCCTCATCTCCCTGGTGTGTGAACTGAAGATCCAGGGTATTTAATTCTGATGATTATGACAATGGTATTAGATGAAGATAGGTTCAGAGAGTGGAATTAAAGAAGTTCAGCCTTACTCTGCTCTAAGAAAAGGAAAATCGATGTTTTTCTAAAATAATTTTGAAGAGATGATTCTTTAAAAATGGATTCTTAACTAATAAATTTGTTTTGCTTAGATTTAATTTTCTGGTAGGAGCTGTTAATATTTTGTCTAAATCTGACAGGAAGCCAATTCTGTTACATTCATTCATGCAGGCCCTCAACAGATATTTACTATGTACCAGGGCCTCTGTGTGTGTGTGTGTGTGTGTGTGTGTGTGTGTGTGTGTGTTCTTGATGTGAGTATGCACAGCTAGCTGTAATTGTTAATGTCTTTATCTGTATTTGTGAATTTAGATGGAAACTGTAATTGCTCTGTCTGCCCTTCACTTGAGCTCAGATTGAAGCTATGTATCACTGTTTCAGCCTGTTCTCAAAGTTACTTATTTTGACTTATTCTGTCTCTACTTTTGTTACAAAATCATACTTTCTGCAGCCTGTGCCCTGAAATCAGGAGAGCGTGAACCATGTTAAGAGTGTGATGCTCTTTGCTCTATAGCAAGCCATGGTTTCAGGCATCTTACCTGTCTTTACTATGAGCCTGTGCCTGTGCCTTAGCTTGAATATCAGCCCAGCTGGAGCTGAACTATTTCCTTGCGATAAGGGAAGAAAGCTGAGGTGTAGACGGAGCTGTGAGGAGATTCCTGCAAGCTGCCACCATCCAGGTGAAAGACAATACCAGGACCGGTGTTGGCAGTTGTAAATGGGGCCAGGGACACATGTGGGGAATGTGACAGTTGAGGGATTAGGTATGTGCTGTGAGAGACAGAAAGAGATCTAGGTTGCTGTTCTAGGATCTTGGGGCTGATGGATGAGGGCCGAGATTGGTGAAGGGAACACAACTCATGTAGAATCTAAGATATTTTGAGATTACCAAGTGGATATGTGAGGACACACTTGGCCTGACATTCAAAGGAGAAATTTGGAATGAGGAATAAATTTTTAAATCATAGCCACATGGTTGGGAAGTCCATCACAGAGCTTGCCTGAGGACAATGCTAAGTCCAGTTAATGCCATGAAAACCAAATTTTCATTTGTACATTCTATCCTTCCATTACATTTGCGATCTTTCCCCAGAAAACACACAACATCTTTCGTATGTTTTCAGTCTGACCACTGCTTCTGCCACCATGTAACCACGAGCTTTCCTTGAACCCCCCATGACTATGGGTCATGCCTTGTGCCAAGCACTCAGCTTGTGTTATCTCATAAGAAATAAATAAGAAATAAATTTCTAAATCATAGCTGTAAGGATGGGAACTCCATCACAGAGAAGGACGGAGCAAGAAGGGAGCCCAGACTGGAGGCTTTGGGAATTCTGATGTTTAATAGAGAAGCAGGCATCTGAGGGGGAAGAGGAAGTACAGAGAGAGGCAGCTGGGAAGACGGCAGAGAGAAGCTGGGAGGAGAGGGTCCCGAAGGCTGGGTGGGGAGGTGGGAAACTCTCTCTATGGAATATTCAATGAAAATGAGAACTACGTGTACAAACTATTTTGTAATCAGTTAAGTTTGGGCTAAGGGGAATCTTCTAAGTGAAAGGTAGAAAGTGGAGAAGGAATGAAGGAAATAACTTCCTAAAGTAAAACTAACAGCAACAACAAAATAAGAGCCCAGAATGGACTGACAACATAGAACCTGGATGGACTGAGCATTTCAGGTTTTAGGTTCCTTTCCTCATTATTATCTTCTTTGGCTGCAAAGAACAAAATTACTTTCTTTACCCTTTGATAGATTAGAATTGTGTTGGTTAAACAGAATTCTAGGTGTGGGATTATCTAGCTTTGGAAATCAAAACCTTTCCCCAGCAACATCAACTCCAAGAGGCAATGCCAGCATCAGGCTGCTGCTGGCTCTGGTTGATGATATCACCCCAGCAAGGTGCAGTGAGGAACCCGATGGTCTCATTTCCCAGCCAGCCTCAGACAGGGCAGACTGGTCCTGTGTAGAGATCCTTTGTATATATTGGGGATTGAAGCTAGGCAAACACTTAGTATCTATTGGAGACAGGGTCTTGCTAAATTGTCCAGGCTGGCCTTGAACTCTCTCTGTAACTGAGCAAGTCTTGAGTTTGTAATCCTCCTACCTCAGAATCCTCAATATTTGGGATGACAGGTTTGTACCTCCAAACCTGGCTCCAGTGTTTCTAAAGTTAATTTTTAACACATGATTAGGGGGAGGACTTTCTTAGCAGATAGAATTTTAGACCATAAATCACTTAAGCTTCGTAAATATAGTGATCAAAGGCCTCACACATAAAAGTGTTTTCAAAAGCCACTAAATGATATAAAATCCCAGAAAGATACTTACCTTATTATTTTCTTGAACTATAAATGTGACTTAAATTCCTGGTGATGGTTAAGACAAATAATCAACAAAGAAGCCCTCTAAAAGTTTACAGCAGAGATTTAAGGTTTTTTTTTAATTAGACACCATAATTCATATCCTATAATTTCTGTGGTATTTTTAAAATTCTAACCTGATGCCCTCTCAAAACAAATAAGCCTCAAGTAAATGACTACCTTCAGCTTTACCCTAGCATGCTGTTTTTATTATTGTTTTAAATAACCCTCACCTATTCCCAGTGGCAGAAGTCACCCTCACCCATCAGCTTCCGTTCTCCCCTCCCTGGGAATCTCCACCTTCCAGGATCCACAATGGCTATCGTGTGGGTTGGCTCTTCTGATGGGCCTGAGCAGTGCCTTTCGCTCTTTCCCTGCTCTCTAGGTTTTCTGAATTTCCTGTGTAGGATCTCCCTTGCTAGGTTTGATTATCAACCTTGAGAAATAGTGTTGAACAGTTCAGCGAGTCAACCATAGTTCTTTTCCTATTCTCCAAACAACCCAACCCACACCAAATAGAGACAGCTCTGAAATTCTCCTATTGAAAAAGCATGAGGTAGGGTGTTGGGTAAAGAACCAGGGCTCTGAAGTTAGACCATGGTTCCGTCTCAGTCAGACTGAGTTATTCACTCCACTGCCCCACCCTGTCTCATCTATCAAAGACAAACGTTAAGGCCAGTTAATTCCATGAGAACCAAAATTGTCTTGTGTTATCTCATTTAATATTCCCTTCTGATTCCTGAGTACCCTCATGAGAGCAACTTCGCTCCACCCTGCTGCTCTTCCTCAGAACAGACCTGCAACAATGGAGCCAGCTGACCACGGGCAGAAAGCTCTGAAAGCACAAGCTGGAACAAATCTTTTCTCCTCTAAGTTGCTTCTATCTGGTATTTTGTTACAGCAATTAGAAACTAACACAAAACCCATGGCTACAAATAGGACAAAAGAAATATTTATATATTTATTTCATGAATTCCCATAGATAGAAATGAGGAAACACTTCTGGTCAGAGACAGAGCATTCATGACCCAGAGTCAAGCTCGGTAGCCAGCAATACTGGACACAGTTTCGTGTCAACACAATCACCACTGAGTACCAGCAGCTCTCCTGCAGCTTCTCCCTCGTACATGTGAAAGGAACACTGCAGTCCTCAACAGGGACAACGTGGCACACTTGCAGAGAGGGGAAAGTCCTCCTTCTCCTTGCAGACACCCTCAAACTGGTGTAGAACAGCACAGAAGAGCTATTGGCCAGTTCCCGAGTACATGTGACCGGGAGGAGGAAGAAGGAAGGTATGACTATGAACTCAAAACTCTGCTTCACAATTATGCTCACCACAAACCCTGAGCTAAGACTGTAAATGAGGAGCAAAATGTGAACCCCCTCTACCCCAGCCAGGCCTCCTCGGTAGAGAACAGAATGGAATGTGTAGGCGAAGGGCCAAAACTCAGCCCAGGGGAAGTTTGGGAGAATCTAACAGCAGCATTCAACCACCAGAAATGCAGGCACTCACTTCTGAAGGAACTAAGCATTACCCTCTAAAGAGCATTAGCTATGTTCCCATGCTCTGAACAACAATCTTCATGTAATTCTGTTGAAATACTGAGCTTTGATCAAGTTCTAAAAAATTATTTTGATTTTCTGAAACCCACATGAGTGATGTGCTCCATCTTACTGGAGAAAGTGAGTGAGCAATGTGTGTTCACTTACCCTTAGTCATATGTTTCTAATTTAAACATACTTCCAGGCCTGTTCTTGCACTGACCACAACACTTTGCCTAAAAGGAGCAAAGGAAGGGCTGAACTTTCTCCTGAGGCCAGGAAGAAAGACTGCTATTTTACCACAGCACCCTTAACACTCCAAAGAAAGTGTCTTGGTCAGAGTTTTAGTCTTTGGAGATAAAGGACAAAACAGCAGAGCAAAAGAGAGGTTCTGAGAGCAATCTTTTTTCTTTTTTTTTTTTTTTCTAACTACCTCATCCAAAAAGTCTGCGCTCTTGGTGAGGAGGAAATGACTTACAGGCCACATGCTTAAAGAATTTGAATAGAAACTCCCTACCCTGGATGCTTAAGGATTGTGGGTAGGTTCTTGTTATTTTTGTTTGATTGGTTGTTTTGTTTTGGTTTGGGATGGTATATTTTGAAACAAAGTTCATCACATGCCTATATGAAATTATACCTATGTAATCAGTAAAAACATATATTGTGGGAGCTCGATTCAGGTGTCCCCCATAAACTTATGTGTTCTGAATGCTTGATCCCTAGCTGATGGCAAGTTTGGAATTGGAACCTTGTTGGAGGTGTGTTGTTGGGGATGGGCTTATGGGTGTTAGAGCCAGCTTCCCCTTGACAGTGTTTGACACACTGCTTCTGCTATTGTCCACCAGATGTTAGCTAGGAGGTGATACCCAGCCTCTGCTCATGCCATCATTTTCCTTGCCATATGGGATTTACCCTCCAGTCTATAAGCCAAAATTAACTCATTCCTTCTACAAGCTGCTTTTGGTTGGGTTCTATGTGCCAGCAATGAGAAAGTGGACTATAATAGTTAAATTGGTACTGAGGAGTGGGGTTGTTGCTGTTAGAACCCTGATACTGTGGCTTTGGCCTTTTGGAACTAATTTGCAGGAGGAATGTGGAAGGATTTGAAACCTTAGCCTAATAGACTCCTTGCAGTGCTATAAGTGCATAAGTACCAGAATGCTTAATGGAACATTCTGGTCAGAGTTGAAAGACCAGAATGCAGTTGAAAGTTGGCTTATGAGGGTAAGAGGGAACTGTGCCGGGACTGGTCTGGAGGCAGTATGTGTGAAAGGCTTGCTGATTTCTCCCTACTTATATCATGAGAACTTGTGTAGGGTTGCTTTGCATAGAAAGGACTGGTATGAGCAGATGGAGATGGCAAGAAAGAAATGAAATTTTGGAGCCAAAACAGCTGCCCATTCAACTGGAATTGTTTGAAATATTATAACCATTGAGATTGGGCCAGGTGATCTGCACTGGGACAGCAGGAAGAATGCAGACTCTTTGAAGTAAGGGGTCTGAATGCTGAAGGAGGTTTCCTACTCTTCAAAGTCAGTTTTATTTCTCCCCTTGATTCACCAGTTGGTAGCCTACCTATTATTATGGGGTATAACAAATGCAGGAAGAGAGGGTCATTAAATTTGCAAGAGGGTTTTGCTTTTTGGAAATGGCCATGGGCAGTGTGAAGCAGGCTTGTTGGACTACCTGCGTGGAGCCCAATAGTTTCATAAGGATGAGCCATGCAATGCAGTGGAGATTCAATGGAGATGCCAGGACTATGGGATGGCTACTAAGGAGAGCTGCTGACACCAGATGGAGTTTTCTGGGCCTGGGAGTAGCCAAGCTGGAGGGGCAGAATTGGAATGCTAGAGACCTATCACTGGTTATTATCAGACTTGGAGTTAGGGCTTGATGTTTCCCCTGTTTGTTTTATGTCTTATATTGGTTCAATCTGTCTTCGCTATGCCCAGTGCCATCTTTTGCAGTGTGAATGCTTGTTCTATGCCATATGGCTTTTTGTTTTTTTGGTTTTATTTTGTTTGTTTGTTTGTTTTTGTTTTTGTTTTTGTTTTTGGTGTTGTGGCTCAGTTAAAAGACCTTGAATTATGGGGATGTTTGAACATCATTGGGATTGATAAAAAACTATGGGGACTTTTAAAGTTGAACTGAGTACATTGCATTTTACATAATGCATGACTATCAGTTTATTGGGGGCCAGGAGCATAATGTGCTGGTTTGATCCAGGTATCCCCCATAAACTTATATTTTCTGAATGTTTGATCCACAGATGATGGCAATTTTGGAATTGGAACCTTGCTGGAGTTGTGTTGTTGGGGGTGGGCTTATGGGTGTTATAGCCAGCTTCCCCTTGCTAGTTTATGGCACACTCTCCTGATGCTGTTGTCCACCTAATGTTGGCCAAGAGGTGATGTCCAGCCTCTACTCATGCCATCATTTTCCCTGCCATCATGGAGTCTCCCCTTGAGTCTATAAGCCAAAATACTGCCATTCCTTCTGCAAACTTCTTCGGGTCGGGTTCTTTTTATCATCAATGAGAAAGCTGACATATATATATATATATATATATATATATATATATATATCCCAATAAAAATAAATAAACAATAAGTAAGTAAATAAAAATAGCTGTTCTACTCATAAATACTTTCATTGTTTCTGGGGATCTTGATTGGTTTAACTTATTAGCCCATTTTTGTTACTATAATAAAATGTCTGAGACATACTACTTTACAAAGGAAAGAGATATATTTTGGCTCCTAATTCAGATCCAACATCTAGGGGTTGCACCTGGTGGTGGCCTCCTTTCTGGAATACTCCTTCAGTGGCAGAATATCATATGGCAAGAGTCAGGGAATGTGTGTGTGTGTGTGTGTGTGTGTGTGTGTGTGTGTGTGTGTGTGTGTATGAGTGGGACTATGTGCATGTGTGTGCATGTGCATGCATGTGTGTGGGAGTGAACATGTGTATGTCTTCTAGTTTCTCCTCTCTTCTTATAAAACCACCAGGATTCAACCATGGAGTTTTTACCCTAATGACCTTCTCTAAATCTAATCACTTCCAAAATGCCTCATCTCTAAATGCCAAAGTCAGATTAAGTTTGAACCACTTAATCCCTCAGTAGGGACTGAATGTCAACACATGTAGCTTTGGGACACATATACAAGCCATATACAAACATGGGCTGAAGCTATGGTCAACATAGAGAGGATTGCTGCAGATGGCAATCAACATGAGGCTTTTGAGGCCTCATGGGGGACCATTTCTCTAAGAAGCAGATTTAAATGAATTTGTGGGTCTCACAGATACACCTCAATAGGTGGTTTTTACAAGCACAGTAGGCTATGTGGGTTGTTGTAAGCACATAGCCAGGGCAAACACTCAGAGCACTTACTTTCCACTCCATTGTTTTCATTCTGGTTTGAATATGGTGAATAACAAATAGTAGTTGAAGGCAATCCAGTTTACTGTAGAAAAATCACACAGGATGAGGTTCCCTCTCCCTGCCCTTCTTCAGCTTTATTTTTAAGTAATGTTTTGTAGCTTTGGAAATACCTGCATCAATCCTTCTATGAATGGACCCCACCTGATTTCTGATTCTCTAAATTCTGCTCATCCTTCAATGCTCACCAAAGCCCTCATCCAAGAGTCCCTTCCTGATCCCTCATCCTTAACACCTCTGCTTCTAAAATAGACAGAAAGTGAAGAAGTGAGACACATCTTGGTCTGGATTCAGAACTTGTTCTTTACCTTTAGCCTTCTTACTTATCCATGAGGTGAGATACTATGTTTGGCTCATGAACTTTTTAGCTTTAAAATGCAACAAACCCTTTAGGCTATTTGCTATCTAACTCTGAGCTTCCTAGATAGTATTCTGAACACATTGGAGGTCAATTAGTGGTCACAGTTGATCTTTTGTCATTAGGGTAGCCGTAAAGACCAGGAGTCAGAGTCTAGCAGGCTTTCACCTCTGCCAGACACCTCCATCACTTACTGCCCTATTCTGCCTGTTGAGCACAGGAGAAAGGGGTGTATACTGACAAGTCACCTGTGCCAGGAGCCACCTGAGAGGGGCACTATTCATCACAGATGAGATCTGTTGCTGAGTAGTTCAAGGTGAAGTGGGGGTGAGAATTTAAATAGGTCAAACATAAGTTCTTGGTAGGCTCAGCAGACTTAAATTTTCATCTTCATCTATCCTGGACACTTTGTTCACTTCAGGATAGTATCCAACCTACGTGCATAGGACTGATTTTTAAAAATCACATAAGGTGTGACATCACCAAAGACACCAGAGTCGATACTGCGGGGATCAG